>JAHBCN010003193.1:78670-111475 GCA_019359885.1 Listronotus oregonensis
CGAACAAAATAGGACTACCAATAAACTAACCCCTACAAAATTTTTTTCCTGGGGACTCCCTTTGTGGTTATTTATTTTTTAATGCTAATTTAATTTTTTTAAAATACAAGTGCTGAAAATAAAGTTTGATTTTTAAATAAACCCGAAACGGCCCAACAGTTATTTTGCTAAGCAAACCTTACTTGCTTTTTAACAAACGTAAATTATTTTTAACCAAAATCAAAAACCAACAACACATCAACTTATTACAAATTTAAGTACTTAAGTTAAATTCAATTTATCGAATTAATTGTGACTCAATCCCGAAATGGAATCGTCCGACTAAAAAAAAAGGGGGTTATCTTAATTTAAAATTTTTATTTATAAAAAAAATTTTTTAATTTAAAAAAGGGTTTTTTTTTTGTTAATTTTAAAAAACAAGTGAAAAAAAAAACAACGTACTTTCCCAAAAAAAGAAATATGAAATAGAGGACATAGAGGCATCTTTGGCAATCATGAAAATATTAAATATACATTCTTAGTTAATTCCAAATTTTTTTTAAAGGAGCATCAAGAAGTACTTTTTTAAATATTTTTTTGACTTTTTTTTTTTACCCTTTATTTTACAACCTCATTTTGCACTCCGTAACGTTAGCAACCAGGGCCGGTTTAACTTTTTCCCCCATACGTAATATACGGGTTTAGTTGAGTGCCTTTTAAAAAGTTCTGGGGAACCAAAAAAAATTTTTTAAAATTTGGGACAGGCCATAAAAATAATAAGCAATTTTTAAAAAATTTTGGAAGTCGGGTTTCAATCTAACCGAAACCAAGGCAACATTGAATTTTTAAAAGAACCCCCGTTTTTTTTAAATTTTTTCTAAAATTTTGTTTTTTTAACATCTTCCTATACCTATAACCTTTTTAAAAAAAAAATTAATCACTTTTTTTTGAAAAATCAATTTAAAAAATTTAAATTTACGTGAACCCGCGGATACAAAATTTTTTTTGGGGGACAATGCATGTATTTAAAAATCTACATGCTATTATAGCAAATGTCTTAAAGGGGGTCCCCAAAAAAAAATTTTTTTTCCCATATTAAATAATAATTAAAATATTTTTTTAAAAAACTACTGTATTTTATCGCATTTTTAAAAGAAAACCCAAAAATTTTTCCACAAAAAATCCTTCATGTTTCTATAAACTGCCATTTTTTAAATAAAAAATTTTAATTTTTTTTCCCCGTTTTTTAAAAACTATCACAGTAAACCCCGTTTAAATTTGAATTTAAAACCCAGGAGGCCATGAAAGTTTGTATTTTAAATTGCTCACAACTATTTGAATATAGGAAAAATAATTTATTTGTTTGATTAATAAGGAATAAATGTTAAAAAAAATTAAAATATTTAAAAAACGGTCGATGGGTTAAAATTTTTGGGGTTTTTTAGGTAAAATTATTTCTATTTTAAAATGGGGTAAAATACAGTATGTTGTTTTTAAAAAATGAGTTATGATCATTATTTTAAAATCGGTAAATATAAATAGTTTGGGACACCCGAGGATATATTGCTAATTTTTAAACATGAGATCTTTTAAATACATCATTTCTAATTTCAACAAAAAAAATTCTATTATCCACTCGGTAGACTAAATATTAAAAACCTTTTTTAAAATGGTGATTTTCCTTAAAAAAATATTGACTATTATTTTCTTAAAACGGTAAGATATAGGAAGGGAAAATTTTAAAAAAACTTACTTAGAATTTTGTGTAGACTCCGAATATGAAAAAAAAAAACAGGGTGTTTCATTTAAAATTACAATGTTGCCGTTGGTCACTTAGATCCAAGCTGCATTGCCAAAAATTTTAAAATTCAAAAAGTTTTTTTGGGTTTCCCAAACCGAGCCAAAATTTTAATAGGACACTCAACGTGAATCACCCTGTATTTTTGCCGCCCCAATATGACAATACTTTTTGGTTATCAGAACAAAAAATTTAGCATTAAAAAAATTGTAAACTACACTAGTAATTCTTAAAAAAAATAAATAAACAAATTTAAAAAAAGTAAAACATACAGAAAATTAAATAATCATTTTTTAAAACAAACCAATTTCATAATATAATATAATGTAAAAGGACATGGCACACATAACAAAGGATTCTGGCTCTCGAACGATTTTTTAAAAATTTAAGTATGTTGTTTCTTAGATCAAAAGGAACATCTTTTAAATGGGACATTTTTGTGCAGGCCTATAGGGTGGCCCAAAAAAAATCACTGAGAAGTTGAAGCTTAACTATTTATTAATTCCAATATAAACGCATAAATAAAAGAAGTAAAATTTCGTCTTAATCCAACGAAATAATATTTTTTATATTTGTTTAAAGTTAGAATAATTTGATTTAACATTTAAGACATACAGGGTGGTCAAGTATCGAATAAATAATATGGATTATGCCAGCTAAAATGTTAATATCGTGATATACTTGTATATATTTTTAGAAATTATACATTTCTGACAGGTTATTAATTGTTCCAAATATACAAGGATATTTGGAATTAAAGATTTTTTTTGGTTTGTTCCCACAAGATATTTTGTGACATATAAAAAGGTACATAGGTTTAAAATCTGCACATTTTCCTGGCAATTTTTTAACGGAGGTATAATAAAATTAAGCTACCCATAACTAAAATAATTTTCGTGTACATCTACAGGGTGAAGTATTTAGGAGGTTTCATTCACCATGTCTTCTGGATTTACCTATATTTTTAGGATAAGTCGTACTTAACAATGAAAATAGAGTTTTCATTGTTAGGTATATTTTTTTAAATGAAACGCTCTGTTTTAACTCTATATTAAATTCTACATCAAATTGCTGGTTTTTGGGATAATTAAGTAACTAATAAAGTAACTAAATTATATGGCACACATAACATGGAACTCTGGCTCTCGAACGATTTTTTAAAATTCGAGTATGTTTTTTTTTTTAAGTCAACAGGAACGTCTTTTAAATAGAACATTCCTATGCAGGCCTACAGGGTGGCCCAAAAAATCACTGAAAAGGTAAAGCTTCCCTATTTCTTAATACTAATTTAAACGCCTAAAAAGCCTGATAGTAATTTTACACCGCAATTTTTTGCGCGGCAAACAATTTTAAAACGACTTATCCCAAAAATATAGGTAAATCCAGAAGACATGCTGAATAAGACCTCCTAGATACTTCACACTATAGGTGTACACGAAAATTATTTTAGTTATGGGTAGCTTAATTTTATTATACCCCTGTCAAAAAATTGCCAGAAAAATGTGCAGATTTTAAAACTATATGTTACATGTCATAAAATATAGTAAGTGACATAGAAATCCGAACACCCAGTTTAAATGCTTTTATTTTAATAAAATTTTGTATAAGTACTTAATAAAGCATAATAAGTAAATGATTAAAATATTGCATTGCTTTAAAGCCCTTTTACCATTAATAATGTGTGGATGCACCTCGATGTGTTACGCATTCTCCAACGCGACTAGGCATGCTTCTGATCAGGTGGTCAATGTCCTCCTGTGGTATCTCATTTCAGGCAATCACCAACTCCTCTCAAAGTGCTCCTAGAGTCTGAGGAGGACGTTGTAAATTGAGCAATCTCCTACCCATCATATCCCACACGTGTTCAATTGGGGATAACTCGGGAGATCTTGGTGGCCATGGTAACAATGTGACATCATTATGTTGAAAGAAGTCCATTGTGACTCTTGCAACATGTGGTCGGGCATTATCTTGTTGAAAAGTTGGATTTGCCAGGGTGTCAAGATATGGTAAAAGATGGGGTTCTAGAACTTCTTGGATATAACGCTGCGCGGTCATGTTACCTCTGATGAAGATAAAAGGTGACCTGGAACCATAAGCTATAACACCCCAAACCATAACTCCAACAGTGTGATGAACATGTCTTTCAACAAAAAACTGTGGATTCCTCCTTTCACCACCTCGCCTTCTAACCCTTGCTCGACCATCGTGCATGCCTAAACAAAATCAAGACTCATCACTTAAGACAATACTGTTCCATTCCTGATCCCAGAGTGACCGTTCTCTGCACCACTCAAGGCGATTACGTCGGTGTTCTGGAGTTAAAGGGAGGACCCAGTGTGGTCGGTATGAAAACAGGCCAAAACTTCTCATTCGTCGGTAAACAGTTCGCATGCCAATAGGTCTTCCATGTTCTGTAAACCATTCATTTGCAATGGACCTGGTAGTGGAGAAACGGTCCCTTAAAGCCAATAATCTTAGGCGACGATCTTCACGGTCTGTTGTTCTACGGCGGCGTCCAGTGCCCCTTGCTCTTCGCGTACGGCCTTCTTGAAGCCATGCCTGACAACACCTAACCACAGTGTCTACACTTCTTTGCACTCTAACTGCAATTTCCCAAAAAGAAAGTCCTTTCAAACTCACTAAGTTGACAAAATCGTACAGGTCTCCGTACTCTAGGCATCGTAACCAATCGTAAAGAATGTCAAGAACCGGCTGCAATATTCATTTTTAGATTGTTAGTGAATTTTAAAAAAAGCAGTATAAAAACCGAAATCTCAGACTGATAAGGCTGCAAATTTCATCAATTGTTATTTTCAGTAAGATAAATAAATTCACCAAATGTTATTAAAATAAAACCATTTTAACTGGGTGTTCGGATATCTATGTCACTTAGTATATCTTGTGGGAACAAAAAAAATTAATTCTAAATATTCCTATGTATTTGGAACAATAAACCAAAATATTTTAACTTAAATTTACCTTAATAAACTGTCAGAAATGTATAATTTCTAAAAATATATAGAAGCATATCACGATTTTAACATTTAAGTTGGCATAATCCATATTATTTATTCGATACTGGACGACCCTGTATGTGTTAAATGTTAAATCAAATTATTTTAACTTTAAAAAAATATATAAAATAACATTCCGTTGAATTTAGACGAAATTTCACTTTTTTTATGCGTTTATATTGATATTTAAAAACAGTTAGGCTTCAAGTTTACAGTGATTTTTTGGGAAACCCTGTAGGCCTGCACAAAAATATCCCATTTAAAAGATGTTCCTATTGATCTAAGAAACTATATACACAAATTTAAAAAAATCGTTCGAGAGCCAGAATCCCATGTTATGTGAGCCATGTCCTTTGCCGTCCTAGGCTTCAGCCTACTTAGTCTTTGCGTAAATCCACTCCTGTTAGCAACCACTTTTTTAAAAAATCAGTGTATAACATAAAATAATTTAAATAAGAGTTTTTACCGCTAAACTTAAGCAGTCATTAAAAATACGACTACCTACCAAATATAAAAAAATTATAAAGTATTTATTATTAATAATTTGTCAAGTAAACTGTCCTCTTTACTTCATCTATATCGGATATTTCGTTCCTATTTTGATTAACTTTTATATTTCATAGCTTTAATTTTTTTAAATTACCTTTGTAGGTAAAACATTTCCGATCATACTAATCGCGTTACACTTTTTAAAAACAGCTTAATATTGTTTTAATCGTACTTTTTTTGTTTGATGTTAGACATTGATGCAATTAAATAATTTTCGTTAAAATATATAGTACCAATTAAATTTTAGATCGTAGTGATTCCAAACCACTATACTTAACGTCCATTGTAACATGTGTACCATGTTTCTAAAACCACTTTTTTATCTATCTCTTTTGCTCTTATATCATAACTGCCCAACTATGTTTTTCACGATTAATATAATAGAAAAACACATCTGTATACTGCTTTTTAATCTGCAGTCTGAAAATGCAGTCGAGTTTTAAATGCACTTTAAAAAAGTACATCATAAACGTTTCTTACGGCCATTTAAGCAAACAACAATCCTTTATGATTTTTTTTACTTTTTTATTTTAGGTTCCTCTAGAGGTTCTCAGAAAGCTAAGTGAAAATAAAAAACTCTACAGTATAATTTAGAAAACTACCCAAACATTTTGTCATACAAAAGTGCCTCTGAAACCATATTTCTCTCAGACAAAAGTCTTCATAATATAGAACCAAATAAAATAAGGGTACCTGTAAGATTTAATATGATACTAAAAGAAGCTGACACAGAAAGTAAGTTATACTTTTATGGTACCAAATTATGCAATTATATTTACCATATTTAATAAGTCCAAAAAATACATTTTTTAGAAGCAGTTCTGCAATAACTGGTATTATCAGCAGCCCTTCATCAATATCAATAAATATGCTCCCGATTTAAATGAGCGATAATTCAATAAAATAATTCAAAAAGTTTATATGACACATGTGTCTAAACTTGACATATTTTTGTCTAAACGATGTTAAAGTTAGAACTTTAGAAGCAAATATTTCTGAAAATCTTAATAATTGGAAACTTTTGTCCTAATCGCTTAGCAGTAGATTCATTTGGTAATAAAATAAACTAAGTTTTAAATGTTTCAATTAACAAATAAAACAAAAATAGAAATAATTTTCCCCCAGTCAAAAAGTTAAAAAAATAATTGGCAACAGATCTTCCTAGAAGCCTTGTACGTGAAGTAAAGTCAGTTGTACATTTTGCTCACCGGCCCGGCCGCGATATTTTTGTTTGTTTCTAAATATGGAAAATATGCCGATATGTTTTAAATTTACGACAACCGTAGTGCAAAATGTACTAATATTTTTAAAATCTGAAAGTGTGCAACCGAGAAATCTTATTCTTTAAGCAAAATAAAAAAGTGCTCTTTTTAAAACATGATAATGTATGTTCTTAAAATGGATATTTAGCCTATTCTTTCTAATAAGTTATTGTTTTTACTTAAATTTAATTTTAAATTAAATATTAAAATAAATTGCAAGAAGTATTTTTTATTATTTATATGTAAATGAACATCTTCTTAAAAAAAGTGTAAATATGCAAAACCTCGCAAAAAACGTACGACGTTCCGACTCGCTGCGATGAAACGGGCGCGGTGTTACCAACTTTTTTAAACTTTAAAAGGCCGTATTTCGAAAACAATAACTTTTGACCCATATATTCTAACTTTTTTGACTTGTTTTAAGCTCCACTATCGCCAATTTAAATCGTGAGCATCATACTTTTTACACCCTGTATAATAACTATGCTATTAGTAAATATACAAAATTATTTAAATTAGAAAACTAGTAGCATTTTTTACTTTTTAAACCTGAAAAATGAAAATAACAATTTAAAATCGTGTTTTTCACTTTAATGGTAATATCATTTTTTTAAATGTACTCCTTGTATATTGTAACTCTCTATCTATCCGTCTATTTTTAGTAGTTTTAAAAGTATGGGCCTCCAGGTCTGAAAAAATAATTTTTCATTTCCATATATCTACAAAAGTATGCTTACTGATTACTATTGTGAATATAATAGAAATTAAAAATTATTTTTCAAATTTCGATGCCCATATTTCCCACACTGTGGAAGCTAGACATATCAAATAGAATATTTTGTATAGCTTTTTTTATGAATATACTATACGCAGGGTGTTCTACACAGGGTGTTCTATTAAAAAAAATACTTTCTGAGGTATCTTGTACATTTCAAGATATAATAAAAATCTGATTACAGATTAGCAAAATACAGAATTACTCCAACACACTGATATTTTTATTTATTTTGTACAATAAAAAAATATAAATGTTAAGAGAGGTGTGAATATGTATAACACCCGGTAAATATAGCCTAATTGTTTTAATTTGAGTTTCGTAACTTCATTAATTTTTGTCCTGGAAAAAAATCATTATAAGATTTGTTTTTAATGCTAAACTAGAAAAAAAGTCCTTTAAAAAAATGTTATTTTACTTCCAAAACACTACCTTCTTAAATCTTAAAGAGCGTAATAAATGAAAATATTTTGCTAATTAAAATAATACTGTATTTTAACTATTACCAAAGTTACTAATTGTAAACACATAATTTGGACAACCCTGTTTTTATTGGCTGCTTTTAAATAAATTTTCTACTGACTTGTTTTTGTTATATTGAGTTGCAGTTATAGATAAGTTATTTTCCCGTTAATAGATTCTTTTAAATAGTACATTATTCAACAAGCAAGATGGCTGTTATTTACGCACCAGCCATTATATGCCAGTAGAATACTATACTTTAGTCATGACTATCAAATAATTTTATCTAAAAGTAGACAACGTTACGATAATCGTTTCATAGCCATCCTAGTTTTTATCCCAAGTAGCAACAATTATTTATCACTTCGTCATCATTGTTACGTGCAAACTTCCATAAGATAATCTTCTTGTCAAAATGATTATCCTTAATACTTCAGTGTAGTTTAATGGATTACATTGTTGCAAATTTACCGGAAACTTTCCCTAAATGCTACTTGAGATCCCTCCGCACTGTTGGTATAATGCCCGATGTAGGAGTTGGCGCACAGGGACGTCGTTTGTGGATAGGTTCGCTTCCACTCCTGCAGGCAAAGGTTGACTCTATTGCGCCTTGTTTTTTATTTTTAACAAACCCTACAAAATTGACATCAAAGAAGAATCAAACACGAACGTGGCAGGTGTAATCAACATCTACACAGACGGTTCGAAAACAAAAGAAGGTACAGGATGTGGAATCTATTCTAGATCTCTAAAACTTAAACATCAAATGGGCTATGGGTGAGTTGCCAAGTGTGCTCCAAACTGAGCTCACAAGCATAACCATAGGTGCAAAAGAAATAGTTAGTAGGAATATCACTGATAAAGTCGTGCTTATCCATACGGATTGCAGACAGACACTACTAGCCCTAAGGAGACCAGGCTACACCTCGGGTCTGGTACTAGAATGTCACCTTGCCCTTGCGGATGCTCAAGCAGGAATGTGGTCACCCTCTGCTGGACCAAAGGACACGCTCTCTCCAAAGGCAACCGCATTGCTGACTCGTTGGTCAGAAAGGCTGCCGGGACCAAACCTTTTGGACCCGAACCTTTCGTAGGTCTGATAGGGTCTGCGATGAAGGACCTAATCAAAAGACACTCTCATCAGCAGTTTACAAGACAACGGGATGAAACAGTTAACTGTAACTTTTCCAGGGAGTTACTGAACTATTTGACAGAGATACAGATAAACATTACTTGGCAATGCTTAGGGCGAACCTTCGCCTAATCACGGGCGTTCTAACTGGACATTGTCAATTACAAAAGCACCTCTTAAGAATGGGTATAAATGACACACCTCTGTGTAGAGGTTGTGAACGGAAGACGAGATGGTGGAGCACATCCTTTGTGATGCCCTGCACCTTGTCCAAGAGAAGATCCATGCTGGGCGAGTATTGGCTTTTCTTGGCCGACATTAAGGAGATTCCCCTCGGCGACGTTGTCACCCACATTAAATCAGTAGGAATGGCAACGTACTGACGAGAAGTCTCCTTTAGGAGGAAGCACAACGGGCCTACTGAGGCCTAGGTGCCGTGATATCTATCACACTCCTTATTTTCAGATTCAGATTCAGCTACTTGAGATCCAGTCTTAACAAGCATTGCAAGTCGGAAGTGTTTGACTTGTTGTTTAATTTTAGAAAACTTGTAATCAGTGAATAATGCAATTATTATCCACTAGTGACTAGTGAATATTATTATTATTTAGTAAACCCATAAACAATGAACAAAAATAAAATAGTCATGGATAAAGTAATTTTAGAAGAATATTAGTTCTACAGAATTCATAGTTTTTCTACAATTTGTAGTTATTCGTAATCCTTAGTTAATGTAATTGGGACCCACTTTTGCTTAGTCGGAAGTTAACACATTGTATGCTTTTCCAGACCTCCTAGGAAAAGTGAATTTTACCTCTTTGTTAATACAACCGTGGTACATTAGTACTTATGCTTTAAGCCTTTGTGGACTATCCCAAGATAAAAAAATACATTAATAATTATTTCTTATTTATTTCTAGTTTTTATAAACAGTCATGTTATCTTTCATTGTATCACTTTTAGAAGTCCCTGTTGAACAAGCAAAAGTTCATAGTATATTCTTAGTGCACAGTTGACATTATTAAAAAGAGCCGCCTTTTTGCAGATGGTGATAACAAAGAATTACAAAATGAAAATGAAAACAAAAAGGTTCCATTACTGAGAAGTGACTCAACCAAATCTAGAGGCCAACCTTCACAACAGCCTCATCACAATTATTTGAAAAATATCCGTTTTAGAAAAAACTCCATGGGATATAGAGGAGCGATGTTAAATCTTCACAAGTATAAACTAGCAGCGTCAAGTTGTCCTAACTTTTTTAAGAATTCTGCTATAACTTTGATGGAAGACAAAGATGAGGTAAGGTTAATAAATAAATTATTTTAAGAAAATATGGTTTGTTTTAAAACCTTAATTAAGTAATGTATTTATTATTTAAATTTTATGTATATATGACTGTTAAATTTTTTTATGTATAAATTTTCCCATAAGAAAAGATAAATTATTAAAAAATCTCAGCGGAAATGTACCACGTTGTTTAGACATCGTGGTATTTTTCCTAACTGACCTAACCAATAAATGTGAAAAATATCACAATTAAATAAACTCTGTTTGTTTGTACTGTAAATTAGAGACGTTAAAATCAGTAAAATCAGTAGCAACCTAAGTTTTTTAGTATTTCTCATAAGCCGTCAGAATAAATCGGTTTAATAATAATAAAAAAGGGGAAATCAGCAAAAATATAGTGAGAATCACAGTAAAATCCAACAGTATTTGTAGGCAGATTTTGATATTTACTTGCGAAAAAAATGTACATCTGGTCGACATACTTCAATATCCAAACTTGCATTTAGTTTAAAAAGCTGGGCACTTAATACAGAAAAAATAGAGTCAATAATATAAAAAGCACTTGATGTTCTTTATATTCTTCTAGAATTTTAATGTTATTGAGGCTCGAAAAATGTCAAAAGATAAAATTTACAAGCTATGAAAGACAAATACAAAAAAGCAGATTATTTGACTTACAATGAATTAAAAACCTTATCGAAACTCTGAAATGTCTACCAAAAAGTTTTTTGTTTTCCAATAAACTTGCTTGGCAAGATAAAAAAACAAAAGTCACCAACACCCGACTATTTTTGGCAAATCGCGGGAAATTGGTATAGAAACAGCACCATAGGAGAAAATAAGATATTAGCTTAAACTCACTCTTCCAGCTTTCACCAAGTTAATATTAGAGTGCCCCAAGGCTCCGTACTGGCACTAACTCTATTTTTCCTTCATTCCAATATTTAGTTTCTTAAGCCAGTCTTTAAGCCAAGCGCAGGGTAAAACAGATATCTCTTTCACAGGATTTTAAATTTGTTTTTCGAACTCGTGGAGTTATAAAATAAAGCTTTCATGAAAATTTTGGTCATTATCATAAACACTAGTGGTACTATCTACGAAAATATAAACAAACAATGCAAAAAAAATGAACAACGAGACCAAAAAACAAAAACTAAAAGAAAAAATAACAAGTAGCACAAATTATAAAGCAATATAATAAATAAATGTTTAAAATGGCTAAGTATTATTGCAAGTATTTAAATATTGGCAGCTTAATAAAAACTGTTTTAAAAGTTAAAGAAAACATCAGTTTATAGAACTTCAAATCCTACGCTTAAAAAAGGCCAGTTTTTTGTTAAATAAGATTTTTTCAATAAGTCAACCGTATCAAAACACCTTGAGTAAATTTTTTTTTTTTTTCATGTAGAAAAGTAAAAACTAAGCAAAACAATTTTATTCAAAAAAAAGTAATTAAATTATTTTTATTTTTTCAGAGTGTCTCAACAAAAACGAAATAGAGGTTATTTCTAGCAAATCACTTGTCTTTTTTAAAAACCCTCGATTTTATTTTTGAGGGGGATACTTACAAATCATATTGTAATCTTTATTTTTGCAACCGGTTAAGAGGGGATGGAACAACCCCCAAAATCTTAAATAGAAAGTGTGATTGGGTGATACCTCGTTTTAATTTTTTTTCAATTATCTTTTCCACAATATCTAACATAAGGTACTTTAAGTGAATAGTTTTAAAAATGTTTGCATTTAAATTTAAAAATGTATTTAAAGTAGTTATTTTATATCAAATGACTAAAGATCTATTAGCGCATAAATTTGAACAGATAGCCTAAAATAATACTGAGAAGGCACCATTTCAATTAAAAAAAACATCAAATTAGCTAAAGCGCATTTTAGCCCTGGTTGTTAATTAAGGTAGATAAATCTAACTTCCAACGATTTTAATGATACAAAATTTTGTCAATTACACAGCTTTCGTGAAGAGATAATACTAAGTAAGTCGATTTTTGGCGAACTTGGGATCCCTGTTCCTGAATCTGTTATGTTTTACCTTTATGGTAATAGCTGATACTCCAATTTCGCGATTTGTCAACAGATAAACATTTTTTTTGTTGAGATAATCATACAATTGGAGTGTGCAGAAACACATCTTGCAACCTGAAAGCTATTTTTTCTATAGTCACAAGTGCGCAAATACTCCTTTTAACTTTTTATAAAATAATGAAAATCTAAATTAAAACAATAAATTTTCCTTTTAGTCGTGACAAGGCCGCCTTAATAAATTCGAATCATTTTTAAAATTCCTTTACCAATCTAAAAATAGCAACGAAACAAAGAAACTCGACCGTTGCTTCGGCATGATTTCGTAAACTCGTTGACATATCCAATAAAGTCTCGAGATTTTGCCCGCCAGAAAACAAGCGCATAAATAAAAAAAGAAGAAGGGGTCAGATGGCAAGATCCGTGCGTCGGGAGACCGCGCAGTTCAATTACATGTAAGCTCGGGTCGAGTCGTAATTGGAAAGTTAACTTATTTCTTTCCATTTTTTGGGGAATCCGCCGAAAATATCCTTTTACTCAAATAATTATAATTGATGGGAATGTCAGTTTTCCATAGTAGTGATTTATACTACTTTCTTGGTGTTAGCTCAAAGAATTTGATTAGCACATCTATTTCCGTAAACAATTAAAATTGTTTACAATTGTTTGTACAAAAAAGTGCATCTCTCTGAGCTACTAGAGCTTAATTAAATGTTTTTCGGTGTCAATATTAGATTGACATATTCTATACAAAGTTTAAAGGTAATGTGTAATTGAAGTGATTAAAAAGTACAGGACAAGACAGGCCTTTAAGTGAAAGTGTTGGAGTGAATGGATTTGTAAAGGAGTAGCTGCTAAAACAGAAGTGGCAAGTAATACCGGGTGTCCTAAAAACTGTAAATAATTTCTAAATTTTACTTTGAACTTTCTGATTTTTATAGTGATGTAAAATTAATCTCTAATTGTGTCGTAAAGTCAATATATTTACGCCTCATAAACTCCGGAAAGGGTGTACTGGTGTCTAGTGAAATTTAAATACATTTCTTGATAAATTTAAGTGAATTTTTTCTCCGATTTTTTAAATAAATTTTGTTACTTTTCTCTCATATTTTTGTTAGTAAAATTAAGTTTTGATAAAGTTGTGAACAGATAATATTGTCTTTAGATAATAAGTTATGTTTAAATCTTTCTAACCTCTTGACAAATTAATTATGGTTACCAGTGCCAAGTAAAAGAGAAATTTTGCTTTGAGAATTTTAAAAAGTCAAATTAAATTTAACAAAAATTTGTCAAGGGAAAATTTGTCACTTTTTAGAACCTGTGCAATTATAAACGTTGAATTGGGTTGGTGATACCTACATTGGCGTATCATAAGAATTTTTTTTAATCTTTGTGACAACTCACGAAGGATTTGCATATACATATATACTATATTAGACATATACATATACATATATACTCCTAAATACCAGAGTACCGTGAGTGCCGGGTTTTCCGATGTTTAACCCATCTTTTATGCCCCAGTTCCGTCAACGCTGCCCAAGCACTGAAACATGCAAATATTGCATTTCACAGCACCTTTTAGACAACGCGGTAGTGCCACGACGGACGTTATTTTAAATAACTACTACCTAAATATGTCTGCCCGGCGGGGCTGGGATTCGAACCCGGATCGCCGGCGCGGCGTGCCGAGGCTCTGACCACTACGCTACCGGACAGACGACAGGAACAGTGAAGTATTAATGCATGTAATTTATTGTAAATAATACTTTTGTTTATTTACTTAATTGTAGCAATCGTCAATACACAGAGCATCCAAACCTTAATTTGCACCTATTGGGTTGCAGTTCATATTTAGCCGATACCAGAGTTTGTCGGCAACTACTTATGTGAAGCGCTGAGACGTAATGAATTACCTCATCAGATTCAAAAATCAACCCTAAAGATCCCAAGTTCGCCAAAAATCAACATACTAGGTTTTTCTTTTTAAAGGGGAAAGCCACACAAAAAAAGTGGTCAGTATTTTACATGAGATATATGTATTCCGAAATATTTTTCCTCCGGAGCAGAAATCCGGTATCCGAATTGAGCTACCACATCTCAGAAACTTCCTTACCTTAAAGAACAGGTCTAAAATACCAAAAATTCACGAAAAACACAAGCAAAAATATGAAAAACCTATTTTTTATTTTCCAAATGGATATTTATCATAAAAGAACCATAAAAAATAAAAATTCAGCCGCAGAATTAATGTGTCACGTGCCGTTTTTTCCTAACCTTAAAGAAATCATCATTGTCCAAAAATGAACCGATTTACGATAAATTTGGTAAAAGAGGATTTGGGGCAAGGTAGTGGGTCCAAATGCGGACTAAATATTCGAAACTCTTTCGATTTACGCCAGATTCGGTATAGGTATTTTACGGGTCACTGATCACGAATATGGGGTTAGATTTTTAAAATTTAAATAAATATCCAATGAGGCGGAATGATTTTTAAAAATATCTTTTTGAATAAAGTTTTAATTGCCTCTTAAAGAAGCTACTTAAATTTTATTTTTAATGTTTAAATGCATAAATCTTCAAAACTACTAACTTCAAATACACACTGTTAGGTATCATTAAAAAGGATATAAAAATATCATTAAAATGAAGTAACACTTGACCACCCTTTCCATTTAAGATTTGAGGGGTTGAGTGGTCCCCTCATGGGAGGGCGCAAGTTTGAGAGTAACGTTATGATTATTAAGTGTCCCCCTCGAAAATAAAATTAACGGGTCCCAAATGTTTTTTTAAAGAAATTAAGGATTTGCTCATAATAGCCCTTGTAACGTTTTCGTTGCGCCACCATTTTTTTATATATAAAAGATATGTTTGTTATTCAGATATATTTATTTTACACTTTTTTAAGTAGGCGCTCCAATTGAAGGTGTATTCTAGGACTATACGTATGTGTATAAAGTCTAAAATAGTATATTTCTGACTAACAGACAAACATATATAATTTATAGAATTCGCGGTTGGCACTAGGTGAAACATTATAAATAATATAAATTGAAGAAAACACCAAGTATTATGTTTCACTGTATATTCAGAATATCTCTGACACATGTGTTTCGACCTTGCGGTCATTATCAAAGAGTTTTACAAGTAAACTAAACTAAAATTATGACAGTGCCCTATTTAAATAATTTCAAGGGTTCGGGTAGGTACGTTGTTTAAAGATCCTTCTAATGGCCTAAATTTGAATTTAATTTAATTGCTTTATCTAAGAGTGGGTTTTTCCATAGTCTGTCTGAGTATTAGTAATGTTTTTATTTTTATGTACAGCTTTTTTAATTTCTAAAATTTCTAAATAATCGAGTTTTGTTTTTTGTGCCATATGTAGTAATTTCAATTATTTCATTAAAATGGTGATTTGAGTTTATACAATGTTCTGCGAAGCCGGTTTTAGGTTGGTTGAATAAAATTGAAGTTTTTATGCTCTTTAAGTCTATGTTTTAAACAACGTCCGTCTGCCCTATATAAATTGCGTTACAATCAGAACAACCTAACTCATAAACCCCTGATTTATCACATAATTTGCGTTTCTCTTTATTATTTACTAAAATATTTCCCAGATTATTTTTATTAATTTCTATAATGTTGACGTCCATTTTTTGTAATTGGTTAGCTACTTTGTGCTTAATCCTTTCACACGATTTATGGAAAACCATTTGCGGTTGGTAGTGTTTTTGATATCATTATTGAAAAATTTTAAAAACTGTTTTTGTCTTTTTTATGTATGAGTTTATCTATTATTTGTGGTTTATAGCCATTATTGATAGCTATTGTTTTTATAATAGAGAGTTCCTTATTGTAATTTATTTCACTTAAAGGGATATTTAAAAGTCTGTGGTTAAGCTATGAAATACTGACATTTTTATTTTCCATGATTGGTTAGAGTCTGCAGGTATAATTGTATCGGTGTATGTTGGTTTTCTATAAATACTATATTCTAGTGTGTTACCATTAATTTTTATAGTTAAATCTAAAAAATTAAGTGTTTTATTTATTTATATTTCATGTGTAAATTGAATATTTTTATTGATTGAATTTAAAAGTTCTAAAAAGTTGTTTAATAATCTATCAGTGCCTGTCCAAATACAAAAAATGTCGTCAACATAACGAACCCAAAAATGTACATATTTAGTTAGGTTGTCATTAAGTGAGAAAAGGATACTTTCGAAATTTGACATAAATATTTCTGAGGTCAATAAATAACTCATTTGAATTAATTGAAAAAACAAAAGATTTAATAATTCCCGCTAACGCCAAACTGATCTCCTTTGACATTAAAAGCTTATTTTCTTCTATTCCGATTCCTGACCTTAAAATAATTTTAAAGAACATGGTAGATAAAAGTACTTTAAATCCAATTCATAAAAGTCCATTATTACAAATATTAAACACAATAATAGATCAAAACTATTTTAAATTTAACAATAAGATCTACCAACAAACAAACGGGTTACCGATGGGAAGTCCTATGAGTCCTCTTTTGGCAGAAATATTTATGTCAAATTTCGAAAGTATCCTTTTCTACTTAATGACAACCTAACTAAATATGTACATTTTTGGGTTCGTTATGTTGACGACATTTTTTGTATTTGGACAGGCACTGATAGATTATTAAACAACTTTTTAGAACTTTTAAATTCAATCAATAAAAATATTCAATTTACACATGAAATAGAAATAAATAAAACACTTAATTTTTTAGATTTAACTATAAAAATTAATGGTAACACACTAGAATATAGTATTTATAGAAAACCAACATACACCGATACAATTATACCTGCAGACTCTAACCAATCATGGAAAATAAAAATGTCAGTATTTCATAGCTTAACCCACAGACTTTTAAATATCCCTTTAAGTGAAATAAATTACAATAAGGAACTCTCTATTATAAAAACAATAGCTATCAATAATGGCTATAAACCACAAATAATAGATAAACTCATACATAAAAAGAGACAAAAACAATTTTTAAATTTTTCTATAATGATAGCAAAAACACTACCAACCGCAAATGGTTTTCCATAAATCGTGTAAAAGGATTAAGCACAAAAGTAGCTAACCAATTACAAAAAATGGACGTCAATATTATAGAAATTAATAAAAATAATCTGGGAAATATTTTAGTAAATAATAAAGAGAAACGCAAATTATGTGATAAATCAGGTGTTTATGAGTTAGGTTGTTCTGATTGTAACGCAATTTATATAGGGCAGACAGGACGTTGTTTAAAACATAGACTTAAAGAGCATAAAACTTCAATTTTATTCAACCAACCTAAAACCGGCTTCGCAGAACATTGTATAAACTCAAATCACCATTTTAATGAAAATAATTGTAAGTTACTACATAATGGCACAAAAAACAAAAAACTCGAATATTTAGAAATTTTAGAAATTAAAAAAGCTGTACATAAAAATAAAAACATTACTAATACTCAGACAGACTATGGAAAAAACCCACTCTTAGATAAAGCAATTAAATTAAATTCAAATTTAGGCCATTAGAAGGATCTTTAAACAACGTACCTACCTGAACCCTTGAAATTATTTAAATAGGGCACTGTCATAATTTTAGTTTAGTTTACTTGTAAAACTCTTTGATAATGACCGCAAGGTCGAAACACATGTGTCAGAGATATTCTGAATATACAGTGAAACATAATACTTGGTGTTTTCTTCAATTTATATTAAGACAAACATATTATGTGTTAGTCTATAATAGGCAAACAGTAACAAAATTTTAATTCCAACCTTTATTGAACAAAGTTTGCACACAAAGGCGCTCGTGCCATCTCGTTAAGAAATTTTAAAACAATCGTTTTTTGTTTCATTTAGGAGCTCCGTGAAGTTAAACTTTATTTAACTTAAATAAAAAGGCTCAATAATATCCATTTAAATAAGTTAATAAATATACAGGGTGTCCGGAAATACCGTTCGAGTAATTCTAAAGATGATTCTACATGTAAAATTATGAAGAAAAGTTGATATGAACGTAGGTCCGCAAATGCGTCATTAAGTTGCTATGGAAATTCAAACATTGCACCGGGATATAGGTTTTATTTTACATCTCTGGAACCGTTTTAGATAGCCATTTAAATTTTGGCATATAAATAGTAGGTACTTTTAGTGTTTTCATCAAATTATTATTTTAATCAGGAGCGTACCCATAGGGGAGGCCTCGATTTAATCTGTTCACATTTTTATTAAAAGTCATTTTTTTGCAGTTTTATCTAGAAATTCTGATTCCGCGGTATAAATGACATAAAAAAGGTATTTCTGTAAAAAACCTGTCAGGCTAGCCGATTTCGAGAAAATATCTCCAAAGAAAATAGTGCCATGCATGGTCGCTCAGGCAAACGAGTATTTCGGCATTTTTTCAAAAGACGAGAACAATGATTTTTTCAATTACACTATTATTGACAAAATAATGATCGAATAAACTTTATTTTTAAACCATTTGTTAAATTCGTATACCGTTAGTAGAGTAACTAGACCTTTTTATTTTCAACTTAGCACCGACATAACCATACTTTGATGTAGAAATGTAAACGGCTAGCCTGACAGGTTTTCTACATGAATACCTTTTTTATGTCATTTATACCGCGGAATTAGAATTTCTAGAAAAAACTGCATAAAAATGACGTTTAATAGAAATGTAAACATATTAAAATTATAATTTGGTAAAAACACCAAAAAGTACCTACCATTAAAATCATGATGCTGCAGATGCCAAAATTCAGATGGCTATCCGAAACGGTTCCAGAGATATAAAATAAAACTTTTTTTGGTGCCATCTTTTCTTCATGATTTAACATGTAGAATCACTCCTAGAATTATTCAAACGGTAATTCCGGACACCCTCTATACCTTTATATTAGAATGTAATGTGGGATTTTAATTTGTAGAAATGGTATGACGAATATGTAGAAGTATTGAAGGACATTACGAATTTATCTCTGTTCAACGAGTTACACTTTCTACTGTTGGGATTGTCAACAATTATAATGTGCATTTGGTTTGTGGTTCCATTTTTTTACTTACCAATACACATGACACTTTATGGATACAGTGAAAACCAAGCTTCCTTCGTATTATCTATAATTGGAATTACTAATATTGTGGGAATGGTAGGTTTTACAGTTTTAAGTAAACATGTATGTTTGAATGAGTGTAGTCGCTAAACGTTTTCCGCTCCAAATTCTTATTTGACTGACTTAAAATTTTGAGAGTAGTTGTGAAATTACACAAATAATAAAAGTTATATCGCGCCGATATACGTTTTCACGTAAGGGGTGAATGCCACCCTTCTCCAGGAGGGAGAGTAAACGTTAATATTTAAAATAACCCTGGAAATCAATGGATAAACTAATTTAAAGAAAAATATAAGGTTTTTTTGATCCCCCTAATTGCCCCTATACTTTTTAGTTATTTGTGATTAAATGGGTCAAAAAAAATTTTTTTAACTATTTTTTGCGAATAACAAAAAAAATACGTTTTATGAAAACATTGTTTTAACCTAAAACAAAGCCAATAAAAAACAAAGATTTTTTATTGTTGTAGGCGCAATACAAGGCGAGTTATGGCCCTTTAAATGCGATTTTGGTTTGCCGTAAACTTATTCGAAGATTTAAACGTAATAAAGGGTAAACAAGATTTTTTTAGGGCTTAAACAAAACAATTAATTAATTATACCAATATTTTATCTTAAGCCCTGGTAAAAGCTCTTTTAAACGAAACCTAGTTTATCAAAATCGGTTAAGCCGAAAAAAGCTATTTAATTTTTTTCAAATGAACATTCGCTCCTCCGCCCTCCCTATATTTAACAGGTCAGAAAAAAATGCTTTAAAAAAAAGTTTCCTAATTTTACATAGTTTGTGAGAAAACTACTAACAACATAAGTTAATATGACATATTGTTAAATAATCCGTGTTTGCAATTGTGCTCTTAGTTTTACGCCCTCTAGCGGTAGAATTAGACACTTAAAAATAATTTTCAGCATTTTCTCGAGGCTGGCTTTACTAGAAATATTTTTTTGAAAGCTATACGATAAGGGGTTTTCAAGATATTGCTGGAGGACGACCTTATCAGGACACCCTGTATATTTAACACATCTTCACATAACTACAAATTATAAAATGCTTTAATCCATAGTTTTTCAATATTTTAATACAGGGGTTAGTTAGGCCTTAAGGACTTGAAGCGGAGGGTAAGATAAGCTTAATTACAAATTTCGGCAAAAAAACGATTTTATTAGTTATTACGATTTCGGAGGTAATACAGTGTGTCCCAAATTGGGCCTACATGTATTGGTAACTCGGGAACCATTAGAGCTACAGTGTTGGTTAAATTAGGAAAGTTTTAGACAATTTAATGGCAAAATTGAATCTGCTTTCAGATTTTATTTATCTTTTACGGTTTTTGAGATAATTATGAAAAACCAAAATGGTGCATTTTTAACTTTTGCCTGTAGTTCGCAAACTACCAATTTTACGGTTTTAAGATTACTACATTATTAGAACACGTTTTTAAGAAGAATTTAATTTAGGTAAAAATATTTTTCTAACTTTATTTGTTTTTGAGATATTTACCCAAGCTTTGGATATTTATAGGGACGCCATATTGAATTTTTACATTTTTGAAAAAAACTCTTCAAGAGCTTTTCATTGATGTATCACAAGTCTAGGTTTTCAGATTGCTTAAGCTCTAAAAACGATAATTTTTGTTTATTTGATAGTAGGTCTAGACTAGACTGCGTAATGGCCGCCTCGTTTCATAAAAAACAAATGATACGCATCCGGAGCGGCATCAACCTAACCATAGACATTTAAGATTCTTAGTGATGAACTTGTTACCCTATGGATCTTTTGTGAGAGCGAAATTCAAAACTTATACAAAAAAGTGATGCTTTTTGCAAAAATTAATACTTCCTAATATTACCTTAAACTGATAATAATTAAACACAACTGTAAAACAAAAATGTATCAGTAAACAAGAAAATAAAATCACAGTATATGTCTTTCTCCATTTTCCACACATTTCTTGCATTTTTCCAACACCTTGCGGGTTACTCGGCGTAACGTGTTTCGGTTGATGGAAGCAAACACATCCAGTACCCTGTGTTCTAGTTCCAGCCTAGTTTCGGGCGGAGAAAACTCGTACACCTATTTTTTTGCGTGTCTCCATAGGTAAAAATCAGGGGATGTGATGTCCGGTGATCTAGCTGGCCAAGCAATTGGCCCATTATTAGAGATTATGTTGTCATTAAAGGTATTTCTAAGGACCTCCATCACCTCCCTGGTACTGTGCGCTGGACATCCGTCTTGCTGGAACCACAAATTATTAATTTCATTTGGCGGAACTGTATTTCTAATGGCCGGTAAAATCTGTTCTTGCAGGAGTAGCAAATACCTATCTCCATTCAGAGTTTTTTCAAAAAGAAATGGTCCAATTAAACGGTTGTCTAAAACAGACAAATAAATGTTTTATCTAATTGTGAGACGTAAATTAAAGGTGCATTTTAAATTACCTATGATGCCACACCAGACATTAAAGCCCAACCTTGTTTGTAGCCGTCTTTCTTCTAAATTATGTGGATTTTCTGTATCCCAGTAGTAATAATTGTGGCTATTAAAAATTCCACAATTTGTAAACCGGGTTTCATCTGTCCAGAGAACCTTGGATTGGAAATTTGGTATCTGTTGACATTTAGTAATAAACCATTGACTAAAGGTGATTCGTCTATTGAAATCATTCCCCTGAAGACCCTGTACAATACGTGGTTTGTATGGATGAAAACGGTGTTTTTAAAGACCGATGCACAGATGACTTAGGAATTGTTGAATTGATTTAAAATAAATTTCTAGCATATCCACCTTTTCATCATTGGAATAATTAAGAGCCATTATTGTAAATACTTAAAATAATCCAAACTTGAATTTTTGTTGAAGGCGTTTCTAAACGAGAAATAAGATGCACGCTAATTTTCACATTTACATTATTTAAATTATAAGATGCGTATCACTTGTTTTTTATGAAACGGGGCGGCCATTACGCAGTCTAGTCTAAGCCTACTATCAAATAAACAAAAATGATCGTTTTTAGAGCTTAAGCAATCTGAAAATTTAGACTTGTGATACATCAATGAAAAGCTCTTAAAGAGCTCTTTTCAAAAATGTAAAAATTCAATATGGCGTCCGTATGAAAATCCAAAGTTTGGGTAAATATCTCAAAAACAAATAAAGTTAGAAAAATATATTTACTTAAATTAAATTCTTCTTTTAAAAGTGTTCTAATAATGTAGTAATCTTAAAACCGTAAAATTGGTAGTTTGCAAGCTACAGGCAAAAGTTGAAAATGCACCATTTTGGTTTTTCTTAATTATTTTAAAAACCATAAAAGAAAAATAAAATCTGAAAGTAGATTCAATTTTGCAATTAAATTGTCTAAAACTTTCCTAGATTAACCAACACTATAGCTCTAATGGTTCCCGAGTTACCAATACATGTAGGCCTAATTTGGGACACACTGTATATATTTCCCGTTTTAAGCTTCAGTGACTGGACTAAGTGTGTTGTTGAATGATGGTATATTTCTGACACATATAATGTTAGGTCAACCCATGTCTGTTAAATAATATGGTGGGTAGTAGCGACCCTAATTAAAACCATACTGATTCAGTTTGGTCACTCCGCCCATTTCTTTAGACAAAGATTTGGCACCAAAAGAAACAACGAAGGCAATTTGCCAGTGATAAAATTATATAATGTGATAGCAACAAGGTTATTAAATCGGTTGTACAATCATTTTGGTGTCATTTTGGGTACGATGGACAACTTTATCCATTTACATATGAAAAGAGTGAAAGACTTAAATAAGTTTACAATATTTTTCTAATTTTTAGGTATCATTTGCAATTATTGGTGATAAATTAAATGTCGTAAAGGTCTACGCTCTCTGTCTTATTGGATGTGGTGTCACCTGCATCGGTATGATGTTCTTTACCCAGAACTACATTCTGCTACTCCTTTCATGCGGACTCTTCGGACTATTTTTTGCCAGTGTTTACGCTTTAACACCATCAATATTGGGAGATTTAGTACCGTTAGATAATTTTACCATGGCTTATGGAATGTTCCTGTTATGTCAGGGTATTGGAAATTTGGCAGGTCCACCAGTTGCAGGTAAACAGTGTATTTCAGTATTTTAATAAAAGATGAAAGATTCTAATAAAATACAAAAATACTACCTGCTCTAATGGCCTAAGATACAGGGTGTAAATTAAAGATTTGAAATAAATTAAACAGTGAATTTCCTAGTAAAAAAAAAAAGCATATATGTAGTTTTGCTCTACAAATATTCGTTTCTAAGCTACAGGGTGTTATAAATTAAACTTCGAACGCGAAAAAAAATGAAAATTATTGCGAAAGCCCAATTGAATAGTGCCCTGGTAATAATAAAAAATTAACTTTGATATTATATTACCGCAGGATTAAAAAAATGTGGTAAGGCCACTGGAAAATTTTAACTTAAATATTTCTTTAAATTTGATTTTTTGTTTTAAACAAAAATTTCCTCTTGTGTGTTCCTTGTATCTCTCATCATTTTCTTTTAATCAACCTTTTTTTAAGTACCATCTTTTTCATTCCGTATACAGAAAAATGTAAAAACAAATAAAATGTAAATGACACCAACATTATCGGTTATTTTTGACTTACTTTTAAAAACTTGTCGCATTAGCGGAGTCACCTTAGAGTTTTACCTAGAAACCCAGGGACTGTCAATATAAAAAATAAATATCCAGTAAAATATCATTTTTGTATTCTACTGAACAAAGTTTACCCAATAAAATTAGTTGCTTTTTCCCTGGGGGTGGATGCCACCCCTTCCCGGGGGTGGAAATTTTTTCTTAAAAATAAGTCCAGGAATGGATAGACTGACTAATTCTAAGCAACTTTTGTTCTATAAGATTTTTTTGAAAGGCATTACTTTTCGAGTTATTCGCAATTAAAAATGTCAATTTTTAACCAAAAAAACACGTTTTCAGACGGTTTTTCGCAAATAACTCGAAAAGTAAGCATTTTATTGAAAACCATCATTCCTACCAAAAATGTGGCTTATAAAAAACAACAAGAATGGTGGATATATGATGTCCATAGACCCAATACACACGGAGTTATAGCCTGTTGAAGGGTCGTTCTTATTTGTCAAAGGCCAAAATTGAAAGTTTCAACGTAATATGACCAAAAAATTATTAATTTTTTGGGAAAAGCTCATAAAACCTTTTTTGAAGTACTTGAAAAAATTTTATTTTTATTATTTACAAAAGTCTCTAGCATTAAAATTAAGCGAGTTATGGCCAAAATAAAGTTTACCTCTATTTTTTTTTAATGAAAAAAATGTGAAAATCACCCTTTAATTACCACCCCAATTGAAAATAATCTTTGTTACTTTACAATTCACTTTATTTATGTATTTGTAATACGATTAGAATGTTTGACCGATTTAAAGTACACATTTTTGAAAAAATTTGAGCTTAAAGTGAAAGGCATTTTTGTAATTTTGAAAAAAATGGCCTTTTCTTCAAAATAACTCAAAAACCCTTAATGATATGTAAAAATTTGTAGAATACAAAATTGTAGGTTCTATTTACCAAAAATTGTCGTTTTTTTGTTTTACTAAGGATAAAAATTGAGTGAGATTTGGCCGTTTAAAGTTTGAATGTGTTCGTGAATAGTCACTTTTTCCACCCCTTTCAACCCCAACCATTTTAAAACTAAAGGCTAAAAAAAAGTTAATAAATGTGACCTTATAGCTCTTTAAAAAACGTAAAAAATGGTTTTTTGTAGGACTTGATAGTTTAAAAATTAAGCGAGTTATGATCAAAAAAGCAAATACATATTTTTTGTAATTTTTAAATTTTCTTTCAATTACGTTACATAAAATAAATTATTTTTCACTAATATTTGTTAATATAATTTTTAATTTTTAGTTGAAATTTAAATACATTTTTAGGATTAATAATAATTTATTAATTTATTAATAATTCATTTATTATTTAAGTATTATTATTTATTAATAATAAATTAGAGCTACAAGAATAACCAAGTAGAATATCGTCACCTCACTGTCATGCTTGTCGCATACGGTGGCGAGAGTAAGTGCGCGCAGCTGTACCGGGTGACCATTCGAAAACTACCACCTCCCTTGACTTTTTTATTTGAAGTTTCTCAAAAAAATGTTTAACATGAAAGTTGTAGGGGCAAATTTGGAGAGTTCAAACATAATTTTGGAATTTATACAGGATGCATCATAAAGACGTGGCAAACCATAGTTATGATTTTTTGAATGAGACACTCCGTATTTGACTTGATATTTCAATTCTGCTTAAAATTCTAAGCATTTTTTACATAAAATACTATAGGCCTAAATTCACTCGTTTTCGAACTATAGATGTTTAAAATTGAATATTTAAAATAATAAATGCTGGTGTAACAAACTCAATTTTAATTTCAACAATAAAACAGTAATAATTTAAGATAACATATTAATTGTCACATTTTACGTTATCCCCCTGTCTCTGCACGCAGTCTTTGTAACACGTTTCCAAATGTGCTATTGAATTTTTTATAAAGCGAGAATTTGCTTGATTCAATACGTTAATTTCATGCCTAATAATATTTTTTTTAACATCAGCATTACTGCGTTTCAAAGCAAGTAATACAACTTTTAAACATCTTTAGTTCAAAAATCAGTGAATTTAGGCCTATAGTGTTTTATATAGTTTTCCTTCTTCCTCTTCTTTCTTTTTTTTTCTTCCTCTTTTTTTTCCACTCTACTAAAATTTGGAAATAATGATGATGGCACACCCGAACGTAAAGTAATCCGGAGGTAAAATACCCCTCCATTCGGTTCTCCGGGCGAGGGGTACATTTGTGGGGCCACCACCTTCACAAATATATGTGGGCTTAACTCCAACGTAAACTCTGTTCACCATTATCTTGAATCCTCCAAACCCCACATACTATTTCTCACCGAAACCCAAGTAAGTCCCAAAACAGCAACCAACCACCTCCTTTTCCCAGGTTATGAACTCATTTCATCTTTTCGACCCCATGGCGGCGTTTGTGCTTACGTTCGCAACGACCTGGCTTGTGCTGGGGTTTCTAACCTCGAATCGGGTAGGCCTGATATTCTCTGGCTTAAACTTTCTTTCCGATCTTCTCCCAAATTTATCTGCTGTATATACCGGTCCCCGTCCGACAATTCCTACAACGAGCTCTTTGATTTCCTTTCAATAAAGATCGACAATATTATTTCCCAGTTTTTATTGGCCGAAGTAATCGTTCTCGGGGATTTTAATGTTCATAATAAGGATTGGCTAGGATCCACAAAAACTGATACACAAGGCAGAGCAGCAGAAAATTTCGCAATTAGCAACTCGCTCACCAATATAATTATGGAACCTACCTACTTTCCTAGGGTTCCCACCCATAATTCTAACCCCCTAGATCTCTTTCTTACTTCCACCCCCGAACACTATCAAGCATCAGTAACTGCTCCCCTTGGTCGCTCTGACCATGGTTTGGTCACCGTATCTTACTCCACTCATTTTGAGGCAACTGAAAGCATGCCGCCACGAACCGTCTGGCACTACAATTCGGCCGACTGGGATGGTCTGAGAGATTTCTTTGCCAGCTACCCTTGGGATCCTACCTGCTTTTCTACTTTCGATCCTTCCGAAATATGTAAACAAATTACCGAAACAATTCAACTAGGCATTGAGACCTATATTCCCCACACTAAAAGAACCCCATAACTTCAAATCACAAACCGTGGTTTTCTAAATCCTGTGACAAAGCCAGACTTTTAAAAATTCAAGCCCACAAAAAGTTTCTTCAAAACCCCAGTCCCGAAAATCGACAGGCTAGCATCGAAGCGAGAAATCAGTATAATCAGACTATCTCAGAAGCAAAAGACCGTTTTAACAATCGAATAAAAGATAAAGTTCTCTCTTGCTCAAATGGCAGTAAAGCTTTCTGGTCCTTTGCCAGAAATATTAGTCAGAACTTTTGCACAAATTCTTTTCCACCCCTAATCTCTGAAGATGGAATTGTCTCTACCTCCAAAAGTAAAGCCTAACTATTTGCCAAACAATTTGCTACCAATTCTACGCTTGATCCTCCTATTAATCTTCCCCTTCCAACAGTTGTCCCTGTTTCTCATAAAATGTCCGATATAATTTTTAAAGTTAAGCAGATCAAGCGAATTCTTTCTTCTCTTAATACTAAAAAAATCGTCTGGGCTGGATGGCATACCAGCAAAGTCTTAAAAAAATGTGCTCCCGAGCTTGCACCCATCTTAACTCGCCTCTTTCGAATCTCTTACGACACGGGCATTTTCCCGGAGAGTTGGAAAGCTGCACGTGTGCAACCTGTCCCCAAAAAAGGATCCAAAAGTCTCCCTTCCAACTATAGACCTATATCTCTTCTTTCAGTTGTTTGCAAAGTAATGGAAAAATTCATTAATTCCAAATCTTAAAGTATCTGGAAAAACATAAGATCTTACATGATAGACAATATGGATTCCGTCACAGTAGATCCACAGCTGATCTTCTTTCCTTTGTCTCACACAACTGGAACAAGTCCCTTGAGTTTCTTGGTGAATCCCAGATCGTTGCTCTTGACATATCCAAAGCTTTCGATCAGGTCTGGCATGATGGGCTTCTTAACAAACTTCCTTCTTACGGTCTTCCAACTAAGCTTTGCTCTTGGCTTTCCAGTTTCCTTTCTAATCAACGTATATCAGTTAGTGTAGATGGTCAATCCTCCAGCTTCTACCAACTTAATGCTGGGGTGCCCCAGGGCTCAGTGCTGGCACCCACGCTGTTTCTTCTACACATTAACGATCTTCTCTCTTCCACAATCAATCCCATTCATAGTTTTGCTGACGATAGTACCCTCCACTCTAGTATTCAATTTCTTAAGCCACCGTGTAATCCTGATTTCGAAAACAAGCGCAGGTCAATGCAGATATCTCTTTCACAAGACCTCAAACTTATCTTGGATTGGGGCGCCAAAAATCTTGTTCAGTTTAATGCCTCGAAAACACAGTCATGTTCGCTGTCGCGAAAAAGTCTGCAAATGCTCATCCCTTACATATGAGCGGCCAAGTTCTGCAGAACAAAGAGTCGTTTAATCTTGTCGGCGTTACTTTTGAGAATAACCTCAACTGGCACAAACACATTTTATCCATAGCTTCGGCAGCTTCAAAAAGATTGGATTTTTCTTCCGAGCCAGAAAATATTTCTCTTCTTCCCAAACTGTACACTCTGTATGTATCCCAAATCAGACCCTCTTTAGAATATTGTTCTCATGTCTGGGGAATGGCGTCCCCTACAACACTTAGCATTCTGGACTCCATTCAAAGAAGAGCCGTTCGTCTTATTAATGATCCAACGCTCACAGAAAGGCTTCCTCTTCTTGCCAGGCGTCGAGCTGTAGGGGATCTGTCGCTCTTCTATAGGTATTTTCACGGCTTCTGCTCGGAGGAGTTGGCCAGTATAATTCCTTCTCTGGCAGCTCCCAACAGAGCAACACGTAGTGCAACTTTTATGCATCCTTTTACAGTTCAGTTAGAGAGGCCCCGAACTTCCCGCTTTCTTCGTTTCCTCATCCCTAGAGTGTCAAGACTATGGAACCTGCTGCCCGCAGAAGTTTTCCTTCTCCTCCCAATCTCCAAAAATTTAAGTCCCGTGTGAACAAACTCCCTCTCACCACACTGAAGACACCCACGGTACGTTAGTACTTAGGCATCAGCCTTCGTGGACTGTCCCAAGATAAAAAAATATATATATATAAAAAATGCTTAGAATTTTAAGCAGAATTGAAATATCAAGTCAAATACAGAGTGTCTTATTAAAAAATCATAACTCTGGTTTGCCACGTCTTTATGATGCATCCTGTATAAATTCCAAAATTATTTTTAAACTCTTCAAATTTGCCTATACAACTTTCATATTAAACATTTTTTTAAGAAACTTTAAATAAAAAAGTCAAGGGAGGTGGTAGTTTTCGAATGGTCACCCGGTACTTTTTGTTTTTATTTATAAAAAATTACATTTTTCGGAAAAAGCGGCAATTTTTAAGGGGTAAACATTTTTATAGAGAATATTATATATTATTTTAAATTTATTATATTTTATTTTAAATTTTGTACACAGTCGCTGGGTTCCGAGGTTTTAGCATTTTATGGGCTAAAGTGACTCCGCTACATAGGTATTAAAAAAAACTCTTATACATTTTAAATAAAATACCATCAATTCATTACAAATAATAAATTTACAATTAACTTATAAACTAAAAGTAAGAAGAAATTATGAAAAATTAATTTTAAAAAAAAAATATAAGCAAAGATGCTGAAAATATTGTCTCCAAGTTGCACTATATTTTACAATGGTATTTTTGCACGAATAAAATATTTCATAATGAAACGAATTGAAAAATGTATTGCATCTGAAGAACAACATTTTCAGCACCCTTAAGGGTATCTATTAATTACGTAAGGCATTTAGGGAAAGGAGGGGGTCAATCCAAATCTCACCTAAACCCCTGTGAGGAAGAGAGGGTCTCCGCAAATACCACGTTTTTTTTTCGCAAAAACCAATGTAATTGCAAAAAAACGGGGTTAAAATAAGTAAAACATGTTTCTCTACTAAAATATAGCTAATCTTACACAAGCTAATACAATAAACTAATCTTACACAATGACATTTTCTCACTGTAATTTCAGACTTCGTCCTTAGTAGCTTTAAATACGTAATAGTCTTGGTTTGTCTTAAATAAAAATAATTTAAACTAAAAATACCCATTTTGAAAAATCTCACATGAAATAGAGGGGGGAGTCAAGCCAAACCTTACGACATCTCACCAAGAGTAAAGGGGGGGATCGAAAAATCGCCAAAATTGCCTCACGTATTTTTTTTATTAATTTATATTTATAAGTAACTACTTTAGGCTTGTAACATAATGGTACATTTATAATTGTCAATTAATGTTTTTTATTTCAAATCTCAGTCTTTTTTAAATACCCATGCGTAAGTGAGGTCCATAGGTCAATGAGCCTTCTAGCTCAAACGAAATCGTACTACTTTTAATTTAAGGGGAATAAGGTTTTGATACACATATTTGTAAAAAAAATTTATTTACACGAAAAAAAGCAAAAACTATTCCATTTTTTAAAATTTTTATAATTATTCGTCGTCCTCATCTGCAGAATTATCACCTAAAACAACGAGAATAGGGACTTTAGATAACTATAAAAAAAGCAATGTCGTTCATGTTCATTAGGGACAAAATTAAGTATGTATTCAAAAAAAAGGGATAAAACTGAAAACAAGAAAAGAAAAAGAAGAAGTCGTTACCTGCATAAAAATCAGGATGGCGTTCGCAGATGATCCGAAGGACCAGGCTGTATATCCGCAACGACGAGATGTTTTCTTTTTTTTTCCTTTCTAGTCAGTGGACTGCTTGAGCTCTTGAAAGATAGGCGCTGGTCTATTCATTGGAAAAAATATAATTATGACATTTTGATATGTGCAAGTGCAGAAGAAATTTGGGAGGCAGGGGAAAAATTCCTAGTGGCCTTGTATGGCGGAGACCATCGCACCACTTCAATTAATAGGCTGCGGTACAAACAGTATGTGTCATCAGCATTCAAGGTTGGTGAAATGTAGCATCCATCCCCCTCAGTAGAGCTTCAGCCCAGCAACACAGTTACAGGGTATTTCACCAAGTACTGGAGTGTCTGGGGAAAATTCAACTACCTGAACAGTGGGGTGAAAAGTTATTAAAGGCATCTTGATTCCTATCCTTTGAGTCCAAAACACCAGAGACCTCTGAAACTCATTGCCTGCAAGTGCCAGAAGGGTTGGGTTATACTGCTCCAGACAGTGTCTGAATTGTAAAGGAAGGTACTCCAATATAGAAATACTGCTAAGTGATGGCTATAAATACATTTCACCTGAGAAGATTAAAGGTACTTTGGGAACTTTACTTGCACAGATCAAAATGTCATAATTATATTTTTTCCAGTGGAGAGACCAGCACCAATCCTTCAATAGCTCGAGCAGTCCACTGACCACAAAGGACTAAAAAGAAAACATCACGTCGTTGCGGATATACAGCCTGATCCTTCTAAACGGATCATCTGCGAACCGAATCCTGATCTTTATGCAGGTAATGACTTCTTCTTCTTTTTCTTCTCTTGTTTTCGGTTTAATCCTATTTTTTTTTTTTGAAGACGTACTAAAATCTACTGTGCAAAGACATACTAGATTTTGTCCCTAATGAACATGAACGGCATTGCTTTTATTATAGTTATCTTAAGTATTCATTCTCTTGTTTTAGGTGATAATTCTGGAGATGAGGACGACGAATGATTATGAAAATTTAAGCTTTTTTCGTGTAAATAAAAATTATTTCAAATTTTGTTTCCTTTTATCAAAACCTTATTCCCTTAAATTAAAAGTATTACGTATTTCCGGTTTAAGGGGTTTAGAAGGCTTTGACCTTTTTGGACCTTCACTCACGTTTGCCAATTTCCTAAATGTAACCAGGAGATACATGGTAATTAAAAAATAATTGATTTTGGAGGTGTATGAAGTTGATAGTAGTAGGTAGTAGGTGGTAGTAGGGCACCAGCGCGCACTTAGAATAATGTTTTTACCTTTTAGCGAAAAATCAACAAACGCCATTTTTTCAATACGATCTTACTACGTTATGGATTGTTCCAGACTTTGGAATTATTATACGTATTTGTAGGAAATTTTATCTTATTTAATTTAGTGGTTATCATAAAAAAAACGCTTATTTTCAAGTTATAGTTAAAAAACTGGAAAAAGTGACAAAAATATGATGTTTTTTGCAATTTCGTTGTGAAGCTCATACCTCTTTCGAGGTGGCAAACCCTAGATTCGGATTCGGCAGCCCAAAAGACATACAGAACCAGTGAGAAAAAAACTTTTAAATTTTTTTCCTGCAAAAAATAATTGCTTACTGGACTAAATTAGCAGTGGGAAATGTAGTGAGCTATAATATTATATTATATTTTAACTGCAATGGACAAGAATATGTATATCTTTATTTTTCAATTTTATAGCAGACTTAAAAGTAATCAATATGGTGTAGTTGGAAAATGACGAAAGTGATAAATACATTGTTATTGCTAGATACCATTGATAGCTCATTAGAAAATTAATTAGATGCGACAATCAATAAGGAATTATGATTAGTAACCAAAAAGAAACACCAAGATTCTGGTTATCTAACCACATAAAACATCGAAGAGAACGAGGAGAATTTACACATTTTAATGAATTGAGTGACGAAAAATTTACAAATTATTTTCGAATGGACAGAACTAAATTTTATGAACTTTTTTAATTTTTTT
>JAHBCN010003193.1:111492-127054 GCA_019359885.1 Listronotus oregonensis
GTCCCTTGAGTTTCTTGGTAATCCCAGATCGTTGCTCTTGCAACCAAAGCTTCGATCAGGTCTGGCATGATGGGCTTCTTAACAAACTTCCTTCTTACGGTCTTCCAACTAACTTTGCTCTTGGCTTTCCAGTTTCCTTTCTAATCAACGTATATCAGTTAGTGTAGATGGTCAATCCTCCAGCTTCTACCAACTTAATGCTGGGGTGCCCCAGGGCTCAGTGCTGGCCCCACGCTGTTTCTTCTACACATTAACGATCTTCTCTCTTCCACAATCAATCCCATTCATAGTTTTGCTGACGATAGTACCCTCCACTCTAGTATTCAATTTCTTAAGCCACCGTGTAATCCTGATTTCGAAAACAAGCGCAGGTCAATGCAGATATCTCTTTCACAAGACCTCAAACTTATCTTGGATTGGGGCGCCAAAAATCTTGTTCAGTTTAATGCCTCGAAAACACAGTCATGTTCGCTGTCGCGAAAAAGTCTGCAAATGCTCATCCCTTACATATGAGCGGCCAAGTTCTGCAGAACAAAGAGTCGTTTAATCTTGTCGGCGTTACTTTTAGAATAACCTCAACTGGCACAAACACATTTTATCCATAGCTTCGGCAGCTTCAAAAAGATTGGATTTCTCTTCCGAGCCAGAAAATATTTCTCTTCTTCAATCTGTACACTCAGTATGTATCCCAAATCAGACCCTCTTTAGAATATTGTTCTCATGTCTGGGAATGGCGTCCCCTACAACACTTAGCATTCTGGACTCATTCAAGAAGAGCCGTTCGTCTTATTAATGATCCAACGCTCACAGAAGGCTTCCTCTTCTTGCCAGGCGTCGAGCTGTAGGGGATCTGTCGCTCTTCTATAGGTATTTTCACGGCTTCTGCTCGAGGAGTTGGCCAGTATAATTCTTCTGGCAGCTCCCAACAGAGCAACACGTGTGCAACTTTATGCATCCTTTTACAGTTCAGTTAGAGAGGCCCCGAACTTCCCGTTTCTTCGTTTCTCATCCCTAGAGTGTCAAGACTATGGAACCTGCTCCGCAGAATTTTTTCCTTCTCCTCCCAATCTCCAAAAATTTAAGTCCCGTGTGAACAAACTCCCTCTCACCACACTGAAGACACCCACGGTACGTTAGTACTTAGGCATCAGCCTTCGTGGACTGTCCCAAGATAAAAAATATATATAAAAATGCTTAAATTTTAAGCAGAATTGAAATATCAAGTCAAATACAGAGTGTCTTATTAAAAAAATCATAACTCGGGTTTTTGCCACGTCTTTATGATGCATCCTGTATAAATTCCAAAATTATTTTTAAACTCTTCAAATTTGCCTATACAACTTTCATATTAAACATTTTTTAAGAAACTTTAAATAAAAAGTCAAGGGAGGTGGTAGTTTTCGAATGGTCACCCGGTATTTTTTGTTTTTATTTATAAAAATTACATTTTTCGGAAAAAGCGGAAATTTTTTAAGGGGTAAACATTTTTATAGAGAATATTATATATTATTTTAAATTTATTATATTTTATTTTAAATTTTGTACACAGTCGCTGGGTTCCGAGGTTTTAGCATTTTATGGGCTAAAGTGACTCCGCTACATAGGTATTAAAAAAAACTCTTATACATTTTAAATAAAATACCATCAATTCATTACAAATAATAAATTTACAATTAACTTATAAACTAAAAGTAAGAAGAAATTATGAAAAATTAATAAAAAAAATAATATAAGCAAAGATGCTGAAAATATTGTCTCCAAGTTGCACTATATTTTAAAATGTATTGCATCTGAAGAACAACATTTTTAGCACCCTTAAGGGTATCTATTAATTACGTAAGGCATTTAGGGAAAGGAGGGGGTCAATCCAAATCTCACCTAAACCCCTGTGAGGAAGAGAGGGTCTCCGCAAAAACCACGTTTTTTTTCGCAAAAACTAATGTAATTTCAAAAAAAACGGGGTTAAAATAAGTAAAACATGTTTCTCCACTAAAATATAGCTAATCTTACAAAAGCTAATACAATAAACTAATCTTACAGAATAACATTTTCTCACTGTAATTTCAGACTTCGTCCTTAGTAGCTTTAAATTCCTTGGTTTGTCTTAAATAAAAATTATTTTAAACTATAAATACCCATTTTGAAAAATCTCACATGAAATAGAGGAGGGAGTCAAGCCAAACCTTACTACATCTCACCAAGAGTAAAGGGGGGGATCGAAAAATCGCCAAAATTGCCTCATGTATTTTTTTTTTTAATTTATATTTATACGTAACTACTTTAGGCTTGTAACATAATGGTACATTTAAAATTGTTAATTAATGATAGTTTTTTATTTCAAATTTCAGTCTTTTTTAAATACCCATGCGTAAGTGAGGTCCATAGGTCAATGAGCCTTCTAGCTCAAACGAAATCCTACTACTTTTAATTTAAGGGGAATGAGATTTTGATAAAAACAAATTTTTATTTACACGAAAAACAGCAAAACCATGCCATTTTTTAAAATTTTTATAATTATTCGTCGTCCTCATCTGCAGAATTATCACCTAAAACAACGAGAATGGGGACTTTAGATAACTATAAAAAAAAGCAATGTCGTTCATGTTCATTAGGGACAAAATTTAGTTTGTCTTCAAAAAAAAAAGGATAAAACAGAAAACAAGAAAAGAAAAAGAAGAAGTCGTTACCTGCATAAAAATCAGGATTGCGTATGCAGATGATCCGTTTAGAAGGACCAGGCTGTATATCCGCAACGACGAGATGTTTTCTTTTTTTTCCTTTCTGGTCAGTGGACTGATCGAGCTTTTGAAGGATAGGCGCTGGTCTATTCATTGGAAAAAATATAATTATGACATTTTGATATGTGCAAGTGCAAAAGAAATTTTGGAGGCAGGGGAAAAATTCCTAGTGGCCTTGTATGGCGGAGACCATCGCACCACTTCAATTAATAGGCTGCGGTACAATCAGTATGTGTCATCAGCATTCAAGGTTGGTGAAATGTAGCATCCATCCCCTTAGTAGAGCTTCAGCCCAGCAACACAGTTACAGGGTATTTCACCAAGTACTGGAGTGAAAATTCAACTACCTGAACAGTGGGGTGAAAAGTTCTTAAAGGCATCTTGATTCTTATCCTTTAAGTCCAAAACCCCAGAGACCTCTGAAACTTATTGCCTGCAAGTGCCAGAAGGGTTGGGTTATACTGCTCCAGACAGTGTCTGAATTGTAAAGGAAGGTACTCCAATATAGAAATACTGCTGAGTGATGGCTATAAATACATTTCATCTGAGAAGATTAAGGGTACTTTGGATCAAAATGTCATAATTCTTTTTTTTCCAGTGGAGAGACCAGCACCAATCCTTCAATAGCTCGAGCAGTCCACTGACCACAAAGGACTAAAAAGAAAACATCACGTCGTTGCGGATATACCCCCTGATCCTTCTAAACGGATCATCTGCGAACCGAATCCTGATCTTTATGCAGGTAATGCCCTCTTCTTCTTCTTTTCTTGTTTTCAGTTTTATATATATTTTTTTAAGACATACTAAAATCTACTGTGCAAAGACATACTAGATTTTGTCCCTAATGAACATGAACGGCATTGCTTTTATTATAGTTATCTAAAGTATCCATTCTCTTGTTTTAGGTGATAATTCTTTTTCAGATGAGGACGACAAATGATTATGAATATTTAAAAAAATTGTAATGTTTTTGCTTTTTTTTTCGTGTAAATAAAAAATTATTTCAAATATGTTTCCTTTTATCAAAACCTTATTCCCCTTAAATTAAAAGTAGTAGAGATCGAACGCTGTTAGAATAACACCGATACGTCACGGTTTTATACGGGTTTGCCATATGAGACCGTGACGTATCGGTGTCTTTCTTACAGCGTTCGATCTCTACGATTTCGTTTAAGCTAGACGGCTCATTGACCTATGGACCTTACTCACGTTTGCCAATTTCCTAAATGTAACCAGGAGATACATGGTAATTAAAAAATAATTGATTTTGGAGGTGTATGAAGTTGGTAGTAGGGTACCAGCGCGCACTTAGAATAATGTTTTTACCTTTTAGCGAAAAGTCAACAAACGCCATTTTTTCAACACGATCTTACTACGTTGTGGATTGTACTAGACTTTGGAATTATTATACGTATTTGTGGGAAATTTTATCTTATTTAATTTAGTGGTTATCATAAAAAAACCCTCATTTTCAAGTTATAGTTAAAAAACTGGAAAAAGTGACAAAAATATGATGTTTTTTGCAATTTCGTTGTGAGGCTCATACCTCTTTCGAGGTGGCAAACCCTAGATTCGAATTCGGCAGCCCAAAAGACATACAGAACCAGTGAGAAAAAACTTTTAAATTTTTTTCCTGTAAAAAATAATTGCTTACTGGACTAATTTAGCAGTGGGAAATGTAGTGAGCTATAATATTATATTATATTTTAACTGCAATGGACAAGAATATGATTATCTTTATTTTTCAATTTTATAGCAGGCTGATAAAGTGATCAACATGGTGTAGTTGGAAAATGACGAAAGTGATGAATAAATTGTTATTGCTAGATACCATTGATAGCTCATTAGAAGATTAATTAGATGCTAAAAGCGACAATCAATTAGCAATTTTAATTGGTAACCAAAAAGAAACACCAAGATTCTGGTTATCTAACCACATAAAACATCGAAAAGAACGAGGAGAATTTACACATTTTAATGAATTGAGTGACGAAAAATTTACAAATTATTTTCGAATGGACAGAACTAAATTTTATGAACTTTATGATTTAATTGTTTTATCAAGTCACCTCACAATAATAAAAAAAACTTGTAAACAACGCCGATTTGTTTCCTTCGCGGGCAGCGCGACGCTAGGGGGGGAATTGTATTGTATTGTATTGTAATGAACGGGGTCGCTCGGCTCTAGTGTAGCTCTCCTTCACTTCGACCTAAAGAGATCTTTTGTGAATACCCTTCGTTGGTTAGTGCCAGGTAATTCCTATACCTTTAGCAAAGTTCAGGATACTACGCGGTGCAAGTTAAATAATATCTCTAGGAGTAAGATATACCCCTTCGAGGTATTTAATGCATTCACAAAGAATGTGTTCCGCAGTTTCGTTTCCTTCATGACAAAACCGACATTGTTCATCCACAGTCATTCCCATTTTTTTGAGGTGATACCTCCAAGGGCCATGTCCTGTTAGGAAATCGGTAACCAGTTTAAGTTCATTTTTTTTGAAGTTCCAGTAGCTTCTTTGTGTACTTAGGTGAATGCGAAATAAATCTTTTCGCCTGCCTTTGTCCTGGGATGTTGTTCCAGTAAGTCTCTTTTTGACTTTTTTCCCATGTTCAGAGTTCCTCCTAGAGGTGGCCTCTAGTGGTGCCACAGAAGTGTTCAGGTCCATAGAATGGTCTCTGTGCTCCTTCCTTGGCGAGTTGATCGGCAATTTCATTGCCCTCCACTCCTTTATGTCCTGGTACCCACTCCAGAGTAACTCTGTTGTGTTTGGCCAGTTGGTTTAGAGATTGTCGGCATTCCCAGGCTAGCTTTGAATTAAAAGTGCATGAAGTCTGCCTTCAAAGCAGCCTGGCTGTCCGATAAAAATATATATGGTTGCGCCTCGAAGGCCTTTTTGGCACATTCAGAAGCGCAAATGTCAATTGCATGGATTTCAGCTTGGAAGATAGAGGGAGCCTTGCCGAGAGACTTTGAGAGTCTGCATCTAGGTCCAAAGACACCAGCTCCAACCCCTTGTGCCATCTTAGATCCATCAGTGTACCAGAAAAGTGAGCCTTTTTCATGCTTTGGTGCATTCTCACTCATAGTTTGGCGGTCTTGAATAACCACTTCAAAAGAGCGCTGGAAGTCCCGCACTATAGGCATCATGTCCGTGGGTTTGGTCAGAGCTTCAATCTTGATTTTTTCCAAAATTTTAAGGTGTCCAGTCAGGTCTCCTGACTTTATATTTTGTGTCTGGATTACTAGGGGGGAAAAGATATAGCCTAAAAATCGCTCGGAAAGCATATTCGTACAGATATAAAATATATCGCCAGGATATAGATATATATTATAGTGACAATGCGCGGCCACTTGGTCTTTTAAGCAAAGCGATTTTTTGTAATATGTAAGATATAATATTTATTATATTATCGCTCACCGTCCGTAGCCGACATGAAGATTTTTGGGCAATATTGAGTAGAAAGGTTTAAGATAATGGCTGGGAAGCCGAAAATGAACAACAGTTACGACGCCGGATATTTCAAAAAATTCGCGAACTAGATAATAACACCATTCAGAACATGATGCGGCAGGTTAATCGAAAATTGCGTACCATTGAAGATCATGGACTTTTAAGTATAATTTAAATTGTGTTTATTGTTAAGTCCCTATTAAAAAAAAACGTTATTAAAATATTATTTGAATACATTTTACCGTTTTATTTAAATCGTTCATTAACATTTTTTCGATAACTTTTGATACATACGTTATAAGTTATTTTGTATTTCATTTAGACGGGTAGCTATAATAGTTATTTTACTTATTTTAATGCCGCTGAGACAAGAGATTCTTGCCTCTTATCTCATCTCGTCTCGCTGCAATACTAAGTACCCGTCATATTTCGCAATTCTTAAGTAGATACTTATAGCAGGAATTGAAATTGTTTAATAATTTTTTATCACTGCTGATAACAACTCTACTTAAGTTTTTCTTTTACGTTTCAGGGCTGCTTTATGATCTGACAGAATCGTACGAACAGTCTTTCTACCAGGCGGGGTTCTGGGTGATATTATCCGGAATATTGGTAGGAATTATACCCTATACAAAAAATCGAAAAATATTTGGAAGTGATTCATCAATTAATAAATGCTAAACCACCAAACTGCACAATATCAGTTAAATGGTGATATTTAGGATAAGGCTTAAAAATATTAATAATTGCAAGGATAAAATTAAAGTTGTAAATAAAGTGCTAAATAGAAAAACATTTGTAATTTTAATGTAAGTATATTGTTTAATAATAATTTTAAAGTAAAAAGGATTGTTAGATGACAGTGGTGGTTTATTAGCATACACAAGACTTAAAAAACTGTACTAATTATATTCCCTTGAACCTTGTAAAACATTTCGGAAGGGATTTTTTTTACTTAATCAACATAATAAATTCTTGCCAATAAAAAAATTCTCTTATTATTATACCAAATTCGAAAATTTATTTTTATGCCAAATCAACTTATTCTTATTAAAGTACCCAAATTTATAACAGTTTGTATTCTCAAAAGCATTGAATTCCTAAAATCTGTCAGAGATATTTCCTGTCATCAAAATATGAGTAGTACTTAATTCAATTAGTTCTGGTTAGTTCTGGTAATTTAATTTTATAATTTGGTCATTAATAATTGCACAGAATTTAAGAGGCAAATTGCTAATGCCACTGCTGAATATTAGTCAGCAGGAAAAAATTATGAAGTTATTTAAACCATTGCCAAAGCCCGAAGATAATAATTACTCAATATGGTCAAAAATTTCAATTAAATTCTTTTTTTTTTTCATATACACTGCAACGTAAAATTAAGGGCTATCGTTGTTTTAACAGTAATTTTAATTTTAAATAATTTGGAAACTAACAAACCATTTTTAATTACTTTTTTTTATATCAAAGGTACAGGGTCTTTACTTTTATTATATTTACGTCGCTTCTGAGGCCTTTATTTTTGAAGACTGAAAAAAAAATTTTATATAAAAATTGTAGAATTTTTTCCATGTTATCTTTTGAAATTATGAATAAAAAAATGGAAAAATATAGGCAACTTCAACTTTTTTAAATGAAACACCTGTATATTATGCGCGACAACGAAAGATTTTTTTCTTTCAAATATAATTTTATTTATTTATTATTTATATATATAATATTTATATATTATATATATATAATAAATATATATTATATATTATATATATATATATATATATATATATATATATATAAATATATATATAATATATATATATATAATATATATATATATATAATTTAATATATATATATATAATAATATATATTTATATATTTAATTATATAACATTGATGATATTTGGAAGAACAATTTTTGAGATATTTTAGGTTACATTATTAATAAATGACAAAAAAGTTTTATATAAATATCAAGAAAGCCATGGAAACAATAAAATTGTTATGTTGCTGAATTAGGTAAGGGTTTTCTCTGGACCAATAATGTTTATTTTTGTGATTAAACATTCCTTCTAAAGTGAAGGAAGACTTGTCGGTGAATAGAGTTTTATTTAAAAACTTTGGATCCTGCTGCATAAACCTAGCTATTTCCAATGCATACTTAGGTCGGTCCTGCATGTTTTGTTTAGGAAGATTCTGAACGGACATAAATTTATAAGGATAAAATTTGTAAAATTTTAAGGTTAAATAAATTTTATGATCTGTTTTATTAAGTTCAAATGCCGCATCCGAGATTGATATTTCAGAATTTTCTAAAATTATTAAAAATAGTTAGTGCTAGTCCAATAGAAAAAATATAATAATTATCGTGAAAAAACGAGGATATCCAAAACTTTGTTTTCATTTCGTGCTGCAGTTCTTTTCTTCATTTTAAAGCTTTTTGGTTCAATAAACGTTCTTACTATTTATTTAATAGTATCTATAGATGGTAGCCTTGTTAAGATATATTCCCTTTGACTGTCGTCACATTATTATTGTTACATAAAAGACGTAATAGTGATTGTTTGTTCTTCTGAATAACATCGACAAAAAAACAATCCAAATATTAATGTATACTATATATATATATATATATATATATATATATATATATATATATATATATATATATAATATATATATATATAATCATATATATATATATATATATATATATATATTTAAAATCAGAAAAAAGATCTTTTATTGCAGCGCATAATATACAGGGTGTTCCATTTAAAAAAGTTGAAGTTGCCTATATTTTTCCATTTTTGCGATTATTTTTACTGATAATTTCAAAAGGTAATATGGAAAAAAACCTACAATTTTTATATAAAACATTTTTTCTGTTTTCAAAAATAGAGGCTCCAGAAGCCACGTAAATATAATCAAAGACCCTGTATATCAATCTGTTCTAAAATTATTTATGGTTACGCATTTTATTATAACGTAGTTTAATTGTACAGGGTTATATAAAGAAGTATGTTTCATAGGCGATTTTCTATTTCTCGTATGGAAAATAAGTGACACCAGTCAAACTTCAGTTTTTCCCTAGTGTGCAAGGCCAGTGGTTTATCTACTAGATAGTTTTTGAAGTTCGTCTCCAGCTCGAATAGTCTCAAAATTATGCAATTTTTCCTATGAGATGTCCATTTTTACTTTAAATACCTTGATGTTGACCAGTTTAGCCACCAAGTGATTACCATGGTTACTTTACATACTGATGACAGTTTGTCAATTAATTATACGAATAGTTTTTCACTTGAAATGCCTAGACGTCATTTGAGTCCAGAAGAAGTAAGTAGAGCTCTGGGTATGTTAGATGCTCGTATGCGTCAGAGTGAGGTTGCGATTCGTTTTAATGTATTCCAGAGTGTAAACTATCATCAGTATGTAAAGTAACTATGATAATCACTTTGTGGCTAAACTGGTAAACATCATGATATTTAAAGAAAAAATGGACATTATGCATACTTTCGAAACAATTAAAGTTAAAAACACATTTCAAAAACTATCTAGTAGATTAGCCACTGGTCTTGCATACTAGAAAAAAACTAAAGTTTGACTGTGTCACCTATTTCCCATACGAAATAAAAAACCTCCTGTGAGACATACCCCTATATTTCACCCTATACAATTAAACTTCGTTGTTATAAAATGCTTTCCCATAAATAATTTAAAAATAGATTGATGTACTTTGATCTAAAAAGAAAGTAATAAAAAATGGTTTGTTAGTTTCCAAATTATTAAACTTTAAAATCACTGTTAAAAAAACGATATTCCTCAATTTTGCGTTGCAGTGTACTTGTTTTTAATTTGTCACCTAGGAATGTATCCCCTATAATCCCAGATAAATAACCATTCCATATTCATGGTTGCTGTATTCTGGTTTTTTGGGAAAATATACCCCGCGAACATAGGCGTGCGCAGGGTAAAGCTGGTGGGGGGGCCGAGATAATAATAATAAAATTTATAATAAAATAAAATAATATTTTAAAAAAATAATAATAAAAATGAATAAAATGAATTAATTTTAACTTTAATTTAAATTTAAATTTTTTTAAAAATTATTTAAAAAATTTTTAAATTTTAAAAAAAAACTTTTTCAGATATTCATGGTTCTGTATTCACGCATCATTTACGGAAGATATACCCCGCGAATAAAGAGTTTTTACTGTATATTCCTGGCACCAATGCGTCACCGTATTTGTAGTAAAAAAAATGTTTGCTGCCTTCTTTAATTACTACAAATTTGCTATTTTCTGTCTTAATTTAATTCATATTTATACAAACAATATATCATTGATTTAGTTTTAAAAAATCTTTATATGAGAAATGTCACAATACATTTTATTGATAATGATTGAGGTTCTAAATTTTAATCCACCTACTTGTATATTTTGCACCTATTGATTTAAACTTTTTAAATTAAATTAACAGGCACATTTTAGTGTCAACTTCTATAGACCTTTTTTTAATTATTGTACTTGTTCCTAAATGCTCAAGTACATATTTTTATTGATTCTAAAATATTTAAAATTAAAAATATACAGTAATTAGAATAAAGAGACAATTTTATCATTTAAATCAATACTGACAGTATCAATTATTATTATCATGCGAAACATGAAACATTCGAATGATTACAAACATAGTAAAAATAAATTGATCGAATGGATTAAAAATAATTATATATCTTTATTATTATATTACATATTATAGGACTTTAGGGATACATAAAGGTTTTTTTTATAAAATTGGATTTAGTATCTCTTGAAAAAAGTAGATTTTGAACAATCAGGCTTACGTACAGCAGTAACATACTTTTTACGTATGTATTTTAAATTAGACTTAAGTTATTGAAGATATACAGGGTCGCTTTTATGTATGGAGACGGTCAATTATTTGCTAAAGTAAGATAGCTAGCGAAGAATGTTAAATACAAAACTTTTAGGGTTTTTAGAAATCTATTACACTGCACATAAACTAAGTATACAGGATCAGTCAAAAAGCCATGGATGAACAAAGTTTCTTTATTTTAAATGAAACTCCCTGTATATTATTCAATATTTCAATTACTTACAAAATTCTAAAAAAAAAATTTAAGCACACTACATACCCAATCTTAACCGTTTTCGAGATATCGAGTTTCGAATATCGTTTTCAAATAAATCTAATAACAATAATAAAAAAACAAACTAAGTTTTAGTAAACAACAATTTGAAATCCTATTTTATAAGGTGCTCAAAGTGTCCACTGTTTACCTCCTGGTAGTAATGAATTCGTTGAACAAAATTTTGTAGCGAATCTAAAAGGATATTGGGAGCAATACTGGAAATTTCATGCATTATTCTGTGTTGCAAATCTTCGATATTTTGTGGTCTATTTTTGTACGCTAAATTTTTGATATGGCCCCAAAGGAAAGTCAAAAGGGGTCATATCAGGAGACCTAGCAGGCCATTCAATTGCACCTCTGCGCCCAATCCATTTCCCAGGAAAAGTTTCCTCTAGATATTCCCTCACCATCCGTCCAAAATGTGGTGGAGCCCCATCTTGTTAAAACCATATTTGTTCAGCCGGTAAATTGGGTTTATTATGGTTCGAGAATAATCGTCTGAGCTGCGGAACAATATTCTCTTGTAAAAGTAATAAATATCGTTCAGAGTTCAAATTTCCATGTATAAAATAGGGTTCTATGACGTTTCCACCAATAATGCCACACCAGACATTGGTTTTTGTGGTCGTTGGGTATGAACTTGTTCCATCCAATGTGGGTTTTGGTCTGACCAATATCTACAGTTGTGTCGATTTACGTGCCCGTTTAAACAAAACGTTGATTCATCAGAAAATAAAATGTGGTTGACAAAGTTGACATTTTGATTCAATTTATCCATAATGATTTCGCAAAACTGAATTCTGCGATCAAAATCGTCTTCACTCAATTCTTGTAACAAATGAATTTTATATGTCGTTGTATTGTGTCGAATTTATTGAATTTTTTACCACATCTAACATGACATTTAGAGAATTTTCTTCATTAGTAACGCTTACCGGTCTTCCACTTTTTGGTCGATCTTTCACACCTCCATTTTCATGAAAACGCTGCAATGTTTTGGAAACAGTTGATTTAGTTATAGGTTCCCGATTTGGATTAATTAAAAATATTCACCACTTGGGTAAAACTCCGTGTTCTATCGCCATACCCTATTATCATTAAAATTTCAATGCGCTCGGTATCACTTAAACGTGCCAATTTTACGCGAAAATTGTTCACAAATTGTAAATGTAAGTTTTTTTGGCATATCTGTTGTCAAGATGACAAAACAACATTGTTATGGAGATAAATATTTTCTAAGGTAACTTGATGGACTAGAAAATTAATGAATGTAATAATTTATTTGAAAACGGTTAAGATTGGGTATGTAGTGTGCTTAACATTTTTTTAAATCTTGTAAGTAATTGAAATATTAAATAACATACAGGGGGTTCCATTTAAAATAAAGTAACTTGGTTCTTCCATGGCTTTTTGACTGATCCTGCATACTTAGTTTATGTGCAGTGTAATAGATTTCTAAAAACCCTAAAAGTTTTGTATTTAACATTCTTCGCTAGCTATCTTACTTTAGCAAATAATCGACCGTTTCCATACATAAAAGCAACCCTGTGTTTATAATAAATTGAAAACAGAGCTGGGACGGATCCTTTAAAGAAGGAATCGATTTACGGATCCGGATTCTCGTACTTACATAAACAAAAAAATGTCATTTTGTACTGATATTTACATAATACTAGTTCTAACTAGTGCTAACAAGAAAGAAAAACAAAAAATTGGTTATGATATAATTCTACTGTCAATCAATGTATAAATAATTTTTAGCACATACGCTATTGTTTCCTATAAAATAAAAAAATAATGATGTTTTGTGTATACGGAAATATATTTTTACACGGTGAAACAATCACATAAGTGTACACTATAACATTAGGCCTTTTTTATATATATATATATATATATATATATATATATATATATATATATATATATATATATATATATATATATATATATATATAGAACATTAAAATTTTATCGTCAATTCTCAAATTTTGCAAAAATATCTGCATTTTTCTTAAAATTAGAGGCATCTAAAATATTTGCAAATTGCTAAGTGAAAAAATTTTGGTTGGCTATGGTTTTTAGAAAACCATAGATAATTTTGCAAAATATAGGATTTTACGATAAAATTTAATCAAAGTCATGAATTAAATACAAATAGAGGATTCGCTTTTGAAACTTAGATTTTTCTGTAAGGGAGGCACCAAGAAAAATCAACTTTTTTTACAAATTCCAAAATAAAATTTTTCTTTACCAAAGTGTTCCCCTTAAGGCTAATAGCATCTGGTATACAGACAGGGGCACCCTACTAGGTATACAGCAATGGACCGGACGAATTTGCAATCGTCCGCTATTTGTGTATGCATTCTTTTTTGTTCAGTAAAAAACAACAAAGAAACACAATTTTCAGTTTGTTGGGAATTATAAATGTATAAAAATTATTTCGCTTGGCGAATTTAAGGTAAGAACACGTGTGTTTTTTAAAAATCCTTAACATTTAAAACCTAAAATGGATATTTATCAAATTGAGGAAAAAGTTAAAATTGTTCAGTGGTAGTATGGGGTAATTCTTTACAGCGGGTAAAAATATATTTGCTGAGAATTATCCTAATAGGCCACACCCTGCAATTACTACTATTTCAAGAATTATAAATAATTTCCAAAATACGGTGCGTTTCTCCCAGAAACCATAAAATAAAAACGCCAAGAAGTTAATGAGGAACGGGAAGCGAAAGAAATTAATTTGTTGGCATTAATTAATGAAAATTCAACTTTGTCAACACGTGCGCTTGCGGATGAGGTTGATTTAAGTACAAGAACGGTGAGGAGAATATTAAAAAAAAATAAGTATCGTTCATACAAAGTTCAAAAAACCCAAGAAATTTATCTTGAAGACAATATCAGGAGAATGGAGTTTTCTGAAAACATGATAAATAAGGCAAATGAAAATGAAGATTTTATTAGAAACATTGTCTTTACTGATGAGTCAACATTTCCACTCCATGGCAGGCATAATCCCACTCACACCCGTTATTGGTCTCAGGAAAATTTACATAGGTATTTTGAACTTAGAACTCAGCGTCCTCAAAAGGTAAATGTCTGGAGCGGTATTTATGGGGAACATGTTATTGGGCCATACTTCATTGATGGTAACTTAACTGGTCAAAAATATTTGGATTTTTTTAACGCAAATGGTTCCAGAAATTAGACGATTGGAAAGCCCTTTGTTTAATGAAGTGTGGTTTAACAAGTGTGTCCAGCACATAATACTTTTGGGTTTTTGGATTATTTAAATAATACTTTTAAAACCGTCTATTGCTGGATTGAGAGCCAATAGGGGCCCCGCCCCTTTCGGCTTCGATTATTTTCTTTGGGGTTATGAAAACCAAATTTTTTGGGTTTTGGGATGTTTCGTATGAATTTTGATGAATTGGTGTAAAAATTGAAATGTTTTTCAAACAAACACCTGTGATGTTAAACAAAGTTGAAAAGTTTTTATGATCGCTTAGGACATTGTTTAGCGGAAGGCGGTGGATTTTTGAAACTTTCCTTTAATTTATTTAATTTTTTTTTGTTTTTACTTTTAAATTTTTTTTGTAGAATTATTTTTTTTTGTTTTTAGTTGGGATTTTTAGAATAAAAATTTTTTTTCCTTTGAATCGAATTTTTTATTGTTTTGATTCAAAAAAAATCTGATAAGCAATAGCGAATTTTATCTCCTAATGCGTAAATAATTATGAAAAAAATAAATACGGCAGTACATCCCAACCCGTCCGTGGGTTTCAAAGTTACTGAGGATTGAACGAAAGCGCCGGGTTTGGGCGCGCGAACCTCGGCTGCAGTGCTTAGAGGGTAATCGCAAATTCGTCCGGTCCCTCATATACCTAGGGGTGCCCCCCGTCGTTTTTTGACAACTAGATGTTAAAAACATAAAATATTTTTTTCTTAAAATTTTAAACCCACTACTTCAACAAAGGATGTATTTTAACTCAATAAATTAGCCGGCATCAAAACCAGAGGTAGGGGCGGAAACGTGGGAAAACTTCCTGCGCTGCTTTTAAATTATTTAATAAAAAATAAGTCCTATTTAAGGCTAAAGGTTATTGTAGGAAATATTTTTTTTGTTTTTTCGGGGCTGCCCATTTACCATATTATTTTTTTTAAAATCATTTTTTTTAATTTATTAAAAAAATAAATAAATTTTTAAAATTAAATTT
>JAHBCN010003194.1:0-77500 GCA_019359885.1 Listronotus oregonensis
CCAATCTCTTTTCTGCCTATCAAAAACCCATTTTCCAAAAAATTTTTTCAGAAAAAAATTAGTTACCCCTTTTAAATTTGTCAAGACAGCCAGTTGACGACAAAGGGTTCCCGAGTTCCAATATAAAAAAATATAGGCAACTTCTTCTTGTTTAAATGGAACATTTTGTATATTATGCACTACAACAAAGGATTTTTTTTTTTCTGATTTTAAATATATATACATTGATGATATCTAAGTGAACCAGTTTTGAGATATTTAGGCTTAAATTATGAAAAAAATTAAAAAAAAGACTCTTTTTTAGTATCAAGAAAGCCATGAAAAAAAAAAACCCTGTTATAAAAAATTTTTACGTCTCGATATTGTAAAAAATTAAAGTTTAAAATTTTTAAAAAAAAGGGGGAATAATTTATATTGCTTTTTTGTCAAAAAAGTATTCACAAAAAAAAAAATCGCATTGTGCGTTTTTTAATGGCAACCATAATAATGTAACAACAATAAAAGGGAATTTTCACTTATTATCCCCTTAACAACGGGTACCATCTAAACACTATTAAATACACAGTAAGAAAGTTTAGTGTATTTTTTCCACTGGACTAGCACTAACTACTTTAAATGTTTTTAAAAAAAGGGGGAAATATCAATCTTAGATGAAACGAAGATTTAGCTATCCTCGTTTTGTCCAGGATAATTATTATATTTTTTCTACGGGACTAGCACAAACTACTTGTAATGATTTTAAAAAAAATCCTGAAATATCAATCTTAGATGCATATAAACTTAATAAAATAGTTTTTAAAAAATTTTTTTAAAATTTTAAAATTTTCCTTATAAATTTATGTCCGTCCAAAATTTTTTTGAACAACACCTGCAGGACTGATCTAAGTATGCATTGGAAATAGCTAGGCTTATGCAGCAGTATTCAGAGTTTTTAAATAAAATTTTATTCACCGAAGAGTCTTAATTCACTATAGCAGGAATATTTAATCGCAAGAGTCAACATTATTGGTCCAGAGAAAACCCTGACCAAATTCAGCAACACAATATTTTTTTTGTTTGTATGGCTTTCTTGATACTTATATGAAACTGTTTTGAAATGTATTTATAATTTAAGCTTAAATATCTCACAAATGGTTCACGATTTTAATGGGCGATAGTGGAGCTCAAAAGAAGTCAAAAAGTTTATATGACATATGTGTCAAAACTTAACAGATTTTTGTCTAAACGATGTCAAAGTTATGAACTTCGGTAGCAATTATTTCTGAAAACCTTAATAATTTGCAACTTTTGTCTTAATCGTTTAAAAAAAAAAAGTTTTAACAATCTACAAATAAAAAAAAATATAACAATAATAGTAATTTTCTCCCAGTTAAAAATTGAAAAAACCATTGGCAACAGAGCTACCAAAATGCATTGTTCGTGGAGTAGTCAGTTGTACGTGTTCACCGGCCGCGATATTTTTGCTTGTTTTTAAGTCGGAATAAATGCGGATATGTTATAACTGTAGTGTCCTTTGAAAACGATAATATGTGTGCAAACGAGAAATCTTATTCTTCAAGCAAAATAAAAATATGCTGTTTTAAACATAATAATTGGTGTTCTTTAAATGGATATTTAGCCTATTATTAAGCAATTAAGCAATAATTTATTGTTTTTTACTTAAATTTAATTTTAAATTAAATATTAAAATAAATTGCAAGAAGTAATGTTTATTATTTATATGTAAATAAACATCTCGTTAAAAAAAGTAACCTCGCAAAAAACGTGCTCGCGCATGATGGTGGACGTTCCCAAATTTTTTAAACTTGAAAAGGGGCCCTATTTTTAAAAAAAAAAACTTTTTTATCTATTTTTTTTGGCTGTTTTTACTTGTTTTGAGCTCCACATAGCCCATTAAAATCGTGAGATCATATTTTTTACACCCCCTATATTTGAAATCAGAAAAAGATTTTCGTTTAAAGGGATAATATACAGGGTGTTCCATTTAAAAAAGTTAAAGTTGTCTATATTTTTCCATTGTTTTAATGCAATATTTTTTATTTAAAAATTTAAAAGAAAACAATATGGAAAAGAAACTACAATTTTTATACAAAACCTTTTTTTCTATCTTCAAAAATAAAGGCTCCAAATGCTACGTAAATATAATTAAAGACCCTGTACACCTAAAATTTGGGGTTTTACCATAAAACACATGTTTAAAGGAAAAAAAATGACTTTAAAAATACGCCCTTAAAATATTTGTACTGAACTTTGAAACACCCTTTATTATAAAAGCTGCGTAGTAACAAAATTTATAAAGTTATAAAAGGCATTTAATATTTTAAGTGTATAGAAATATCAATTTTAAGCTTTTATTCTAAGATCTTTTACAGCGTCAAAATTTCAGGAAACAAAGTGATTTTGCCCGAGGCGAGAAAGAGAATATCTCTTTCAGCTGCTATTGACTGTTGAAACAAATGGAGGTTCAAATGTGATACAAAGATATCTATGTTTTTGTTCTAGTAGAAGAAGATATGGTTTATAAAATTATCTTTTATGAAATATATTTTTGAAATTGTAAATTCTATTTTTTTTAAAACTGAAACTGTTTTTATACCATGCGGTAATTAAATGGGCTGTTACGTCATTACAAAATTTAATATAATATAATAAAACTTGTTTTAAAATTACACAGAAGTTTGTATCTTTTTTAAATAAAACCACATTTTTGCTTGTGAGTGCATATTTTAATTTTTGTTGCTTTTTGTTTTAAATTAAAAAAAAAAAAAAACAAACTACTTCTATTTTGTTTTTTGTTAAAAATTTTTTTTTTTTTTTTAAAAAAAAAATTTTTTTCCCAAAATTTTTATTTAAAAAAAAAGGGAAAAAATGAAAAAATCCCCGGGAAGTAAAAAAATTGAGGGGAAAAAACCCCCCTTTTCCTTTGGCCCAGGGGTTTTTTGGGGGGGGGCCCGAAAATTTTTTAAACCTTAAAAAATTTTTTGGGGGTTTAAACCAAGTTTCCCCTTTTTTTTTTTTTTTTTTTTCCCCCTTTTTTTTTTTTTTTTTTTTAAAAAAGGGCCCCTTTTTTTTGGAAAAATTTTTTTTCCCCCCCCAAAACCCCGGGGCCCCCCTTTTTTTTTTTTAAAAAAAAAAATTTTTCCCCCCCTTTTTTTTTCCCCAAACCCCCTTTTTTAAATTTAAAAAGGGGGTTTTTTTTTTCCCCGGGGGGGGGGCCCCTTTTTCCCGGAAATTTTTTTTTTTAAAAATTTTTAAATTTTTTCCCCAAAATTTTTTTTTTTTTTTTTTTCCCCCCCCTTTTTAAAACCCCTTTTTTTTTTTCCCCCCCCTTTTTTAAACCCTTTTTTTTTTTTTTAAAAAAAAAAACCCCAAAGGGGGGAAAAACCCCCCTTTTTTTTGGTTTTTTCCCCCCCCCAAACCCCCAATTTTTTTTTTCCCCCCAAAAAAAAAAAAACCCCCCCTTTTTTTAAAAAACCCTTTTTAAAAAAAACCAAAAACCCCCCAAAAAAAAAACCCGGGGGGGTTTTTCCGGCCCCCCCCCCCCTTTTTTAAAAAAAAAAAAAAATTTTTTTTTTTTTTTTTCCCCCCCCCCCCCCAAAAAAAATTTTAAAAAAAAAGGGGAAAAAACCCCCTTTTTAAAAAAAAAAAAATTTCTTTTTTTAAAAGGGTAAAGTTTTTTGGCCCTTTTTCCCAAAAATATTAGTCAAAATTTTGCACAAATTTTTTTTCCCCACCCAATCTTTTAAGATGGAATTTCTCTACCTTTCCCAAAGGGGAAAACCAAAAATTTGCCAACAATTTGCGCCAATTCTACGTTTGATCCTCCTATTTTTTCCTCTTCCAAAGTTGTACCTGTTTCTTATAAAATGTCCGATATAATTTTTAAAGTCAAACAGACGCGACTTTTTCTTAATATTTAAAAAAAACTTTGGGGTGGGTGGTAACAAAAGTCTGTAAAAAATGTGCTCCCGAGCTTGCATCCATTCTAACTCGCCTCTTTCGAATCTCTTACGACACCGCATTTTCCCGGGGGGTTTGGGGAAAAAAGCACGGGGGAACCTTTCCCAAAAAAACCCCAAAAAAATTTTTTCTTTAATATAACCATATCTCTTTTTCTGTTGTTTGCAAAAAAGGAAAAAAATTAATTCCCAAATCTTGGGGTACCTGGAAAAAAATAAATCTTACAATAGACAGTATGGGTTCCGTCACAGTAGATCCACAGCTGATCTTTTTTTACCTGTCTCCCCAACTGGAACAACCCAATTTTAAACCCAAAGGCCCTTTTCCCCTTTGATCAGGTCCAGATCGGCTTTTAAGAAACTTTTTCTTACGGTCTTCCACCTGCTTTGCCTTTTCCCTTTCCCCTTTTTAATCGACGATACTTTCTGGATGGTCATTCTTCCAGTTCTACCAAAAAGTGGGGTGCCCCAGGGCTAGGAACCCAGTGTTTCTTTAAAATTAATCCCATTCATAGTTTTGGTTTATGATAGTCCCTCCACTCTAGATTCAATTTCTTGCCAAAACCCTATAATTCTGATTTTGGGAAAAAAAGGCAGGCAACAATATCCTTTTCCCAAACCCAAACTTTTAAAAGTTTAAATAAAAAAAAACCATAGCCCATAAGAAAACCAACAAAATGGTTTTTTAAAAAACTTTTTATTACAAAAACTGAAGAAGTGTTGCTAAAAAAACAATTTTTTGGAGCATGCTAAAAGCGATTCGATGCATTTTTTAACAAATCCGCGGTTTTATACTATTTTTTGCATTGTAATATTGTAAGGTGTAAATTTTTAAAAATTACAAAATTAAATTAGTAATATTTTTAAGCAGGTACATTTTTTAATTACAACTCTGTGACAATATGTTAACTTTTCGAGGGTAAACATTTTTTTTATTAAATCATAATAAGGGTTGATTTTAAAGGGTTGAAATATATTAAATAATATTTTAAAGAATTAAATACTTGTTTTTTAATTTATATGAGCCTAATTTTATGTGACTTAAGCTTTAATATGAGAGTTTTTAGCATAATAGAAATTTTAAAGAGGATGGTAAGTTAAGCTTTATCCCAAATTTTCATGCATAATATAATATGTTTTTAGGGTTAATGTTTTTTTTAATCATGATAGAAGTTAAATTTTAAGGGCTGAAATATTTTAAATAATGTTTCAAAGAAACAAAGTACTACTTTTTTAACTTATTTAGGTCAAATTTGACTTAACTTAAGCTTTAATGTTTAGCTTGATGGGTTTTAGCAATAAAGGGTAGTTTTCACCCCTAAAAAATATAGAACGCCTATAAGCATGCTATAGATTTTAAAGAGGCGGGTAAGTTAAGCTAAATCCCATATTTTCAGGCAATCTATGCATTTTGAAAAAATTACCAGGTATTGCACTTTTTGCAGCTTCATTTTCTGGACTAATCATAAGAAAAGGTGCATTGGATTTGAAAATAAAAAAACTGCAAATGGAGGCAAAATGATACCACTTTATTTTTAAATTAAAATTTAGGGACTTTGTTAGGTCAGCAGTTTAGTTTGCTTTAGATAGATTGAAAACAAACTTTAGGAGTAAAGCCAAATTAAAACAAAAGAGGTTATAAACTAATCGAATAACTTGTTGTCCCAACTAAAACCAACTAATTCGTTTAAGGCACTAAATGTTTGGAGGACAATAATGGTGGACCGAAGCCGCATGCTGTCGTTGTGCCAATAGACAAAACAAGTCGTTTACCAAATTAAGTTTCAAGTTACCAGTCATCCAGTTTAGTCTCTGTTTTCAATGGAAATTAAATGTTGAAAGAGACGTGTTAAGTGTTGCCCTAAAAATTATGTACCGTGTGACCCTGACAACAGAATTAGAAAAAAGATTAAATAAAAAATATATCTTTTAAAAACTAAAATATGGCATTTTAAGAAATATGCTGTAAATTTTTACATAAATTAAAAAATTTTTAAGCAACTTTTTGTTTCTTCTATTTATGTGTATAAAAAGATAATAATGAAAATGCCTAATAATCATAAGCAAACCTATATTTTTTTTTACATTTTACGATACCTTAGAATCAAGTTAACACAAAATATAAAAATCCGGCCTGTGTATGTAGTGTACCTTCATGTGCGCGTGTGTAATTCTTCTTCTTCTTCTTCTTCCTGGGAGCCGTCTTAATTAACTACCGGGGCAGCGCAGCCTCATGGGCTTTTTGTGCCTAATCTCCCATTGTCTTTTATATTAATCCTCCCATTAGTCTTGTTCCTTCTACAAGTCTGTATAACCCCGAGACTGGTTGGTTGATATATTCCTGTGGGCTCATTTCCGGTTGCCCAAATAATGTCTGTCTTTTGTGATTCAATGCTTTACATTCGTATAGGATGTGGTGGGCTGTTTCTTCCCTCTCGTCGCACATTCTGCAACTTGGGTCCCCATTGTATGAGCCTATCTTGTGTAGGTGTCCTCTTAGGTTATCATGCCCTGTTAGCAACTCTACTGTTATGCGAAGTCTTTTTCTACTTTGTCTGAGTAGTTCTTGCTTCGTTCTTTTGGATGGGCCTCTTATAAAGCCTTTTCCATGTCTTATTCTACTGAGGTTTCCCCAATATTCTTCGTGTTTGTTTCGGATCCATTCCCTGGTTTGCCCTCGTGCTGTGGTTTTGGTCACTTCAAGGGCAGGTTCTGGCCCAAAGTATGGTGTGGATGATCCCCGTTTCGCTAGCTCATCGCCTTTTTCGTTGCCTTCTATCCCGAATGTCTGGTACCCACAAGAGAGTTACTCTGTTGCGTTCTCCCAGGACTTCCAGTTCTTTTGGCATTCCCATGTCAGCTTGGACGTTACCTTGGGGTTAACTAGTGCCCCTAGTGACGCTTGGCTGTCGTTAGTATCAGATCCGCTTGTTTTATAAGCCCTCCTGTTATTTTCTTTTGCACAGTGCATAAAGATATATTTCCGTTTGAAATACAGAACTGTGTGTACTAGTGGAATGGAGAATTGTGAATTCCTCATTTCACTGTACACGCCCGCTCCAGTTCCTGCTCGGTTTTGGAACCATCCGTATACCAGATGATGTCTCCAACCCTGTGCCACTTACTTCGATCTGGAATTTTACCTCGAAGTTTTTGTTGAATGAGTATTGGGAATCATCTGGTCTGTTCTCTGTCCGGAAGTTGTAACCTGACTTTTTATGTTGTTGTCCAAAACTAGCGTACACCAGTTGGTTTCTGTTGCAGTCGGAGTAGCTCATTCTTGCCTCTCCCATCACTAAAAGGGTTAAGTGGTGGAATGTCTAAGAGACACTCCATGGCTGCTGTTGGGGTTGTTTTAATTGCTCCTGTTATAGCTAAGCAAGCAAGTCTCTGTACTTGGCCAGTTCTGTAACAGCAGTTCTTTGTCGCATTTTTGTCCACCATACCAGTGATGCGTATGTTATCATAGGCCTTACCACCATGGTGTATAACCAATAGACCATGTTTGGTTTAAGGCCCCATGTTTTCCCATGAGCGCGCCTGATTAACATAATAGTCATCTCCGCTTTCTGTAATAAATGTGCGTGTGTAATTAATAAATAAAGAATAATTTTTAAAGTGTTTGAGATTTCAGGAAATCATTGGAATATGTGGCTAAGGTGGTTTAGCAACAATAAATTCAGCTGTATTTTGATAATATGCACGCTCAGAAGTAGTTTTAAAAAAGAAAAATAATAAAGTTCCTGCTAAACTTAAATTGTGCCAAAATATGATCTGTCGTTTGCCCTTCCTTATCATGCCATTTGGAGATGAGCAGATGAGTTTTGGATATTAAATAGTACAGGCGCCAAAGGGGGTTTCGTGGCCGATTTAGATCCTTCCAAGCAAGTAGGTGTTTCTTACGTAGTTTGAACTGCCGAATCCGAGGATATTTAGGCTGCTTTTCATAGAAAGTGACCGGGAAATTGTTATTGACAATTTTATTGTTTAAAGCCCTTTAATTTGCCAATCAACCTCCAAAATGGGTTTTAATTTCTTATGAACAAGCAAAAAATTTCTTAATTTTTTTTAATTTATCGATCAGATCTCGAGATATTGTAAAAAAGTGCAAAATACTCCAAATCAGCGGGGTTTTCGGGTTTAAAAACTGTATGTAACAAAACTCTTATAAGTGTTTTCAGAAAACTATACATTTGATTAAATTTCTAAATTTTCACTAACAAATGAAAATAATTGGTTTATACTCGTTTTTCAGAGAGTTAGGTTAGAATAGTATTGGATTAGTTTACTATGATTATTCTAACAGTTAAAAAAACATTTTACTTTTTTTAAATGTCTTTACGTTGATTCTCCGCTGGTATTCAGCAATTTTAATCCAAATATGATGACGAGCGCCTAGCTGGCAACTCATGTGTATATGGATCTACGATTGGTAATGAAATACTTTTACTTTAATACTTAACATAATATGTATATTTAGCATTTTATTTATTTGTTTAATCTTTTATATTATATTTTATTTAAGAAATTTATAATATATAATGAATAAGTTTTTATAAATTATTGTATTACTTTTTTATTATTAAACTCACTTATGATTCAGTTAAAGAAATAATGTTACAAAAATTCACTGCAACTGACGATAAAGTTGCAAATGTAAGTAAACACTTGTCTTATTTAAACAAGTACACAAAGTAAATAAGTAATTGTAAGTTTAAAAATAATTAATAATAACGCAAATTATAGCCTAAAATTTATTAAAAAAATATATTAAATTTAATATCGCTAGATTTATAATTTTAAAGTATTAATAGTTTTTCTATAATTAAAAATGTAGTATTAACAACCGTCCCCAAGGCGAGCGTCAGAATATTCGGGGGTAATATCCCTAGTGCATTAAATTTTTCCGGAAAAATTCGAAAAAACGAGTTTCTAAGTAATTTGTTTTAACAAATAGCATAAGCGAGAGTGGTTTTAAAAATCCGAGTGAGACGAGGATTCTTTCACTTTGGCGAATGCTATTTGTTAAAACTGATTACTTAGAAACGAGTGTTCCAATTTTTCCACAGGAACAATTAGATGGACGGGGGATATTTGGTAAGATTTTTTTCCTAAGTTAAATAGACAATTTACTTTAATACAACATTTTGTTTATTAAAACAATAAGAACAATAATTAATAAAAACAATATAACTTCAAGAACTAGAAAGGTAATTCTTCAAACTCATTTTAAATTACAATAAATATAAAAATTAGAATTATTGTAGTTTACAGGAGTATTGTTAGCCATATCGGTTAAATTGTTTTTAATTATGTTTGTAGTAGCACCATTCTCTATGTTGCTGTGAGGAGTGTCAAACGATTGATGGTGTTGGCTCGAAGAAGTGTCTATTTTCTGTCTTTTCAAGGGAGCTTTAAAGCTTGTAGATGGTACATTATTTTGGACGGTTCTTAAGGCAGTGATGATATTTGAATGATGTTGACTGTCCATTTGTAGATACGGTTGGATAGACGCAGCTTTAGAATGCCCTGTGATTTTGATGAGTTGCTGCTCGCCTACACCGGTCTTTGCCAGATTAGTAACAGCAGTTGATCGCATAGAATGGTTAGATATTTTAACTTCTGTCGTGTTCATACTGTTTTTTGGGCTGCGTCTTTTGTCCATTTTGACAGTTCATTTCTTCCAACAGGAATGTTTTTAAACCATTCAGTGCTACGATTGGATTGCCATGCTGAATTTGGTGTCAAAAACAATCTATTTGTTGTTATTTAAGACGTTTGTTTGTTTAACGGGGATTTGTACAAACGTACCGGACAAAACTTAGGGTATTTTGAATTAGAAACAAGCCACTTGCTATCGCACAGATGTTTTGCACCACCTTGTGCAGTTTTGCTGAAGACTGTGTTATACTCGATCCTTCCTGAAACAAGTGATACATAATTTGACTTAAATGTTAAAATATATTTTGTAGTGTGATTTTAAAGTAGATGTATATAACTTTTAATTTTTTCGGAAAAGCAAAAGGAATTTTAGTGGTTATATATCGTTTTTGATTTTTTAATTTTTTTTTTACAAAAATAGTATCAGCTAGCAAATTTTGGATGCTATAAAAAAATGGCAAAACGTGACTTATACAAGGTATTGCAAAAAAGACATTAAAAAATTGCAAAAACAGATTTTACGCCAAGATAAAAAGTATGCGCACATATTTTGTTTTGATATAAGCGTTTTTTCTGCCAAGTTACAATAAACATTTACAGATTTTGTTGTAAAATTAATGAGCAATATCTCACCTGTTTTGATTCCATAATTATTGATTTCTTCTTTAAAATGTTCTGTTAAGCAACGAGCCGCTTCTCCGCTCCTCCAAGCAAGCTCAACTGCTGCAATAAAGTAAAATTTACGCTGCAACCCAGTTGGGGTTGTCTCATCCCATAAGGACACCATCTTGTAGTAGTCGTCCATATTTAAAGAAGCTGAACTTGTTTTCCTTTTTTCTTCATGTTTCTGGAGACTTCTCCTTTTCGCATTTCGAGAGTCTCTAGCTGGCTTAAAGGTAATGTCGTGGAGTGGGTCGAACACGATATTAAATTCTTGAAAATATTTTTCCTGCAGTTTTTTGGCAACGATATTCCACATTACTTTTACACACAGTTCTTTGTAGTCTTTCCCATTAGCTTTACGCATGTTCCATGCCCAGTCCTTGAGGGTTAAATTTAGCTCGCCTGTAGTTGCTGTCTGGAGTAATTGGTAATTTTTTGCTTGGCAAAATTCCATAAACTGCTTTCAGATCGATGTGTGAGTTTTCTGAGTATTTAGTGGAACACTATTTTCAACAGCCTTTACTTTCGGAAACTTTTTCAAATCGATTCATTTTGGGTTTCAGTTGAAAAATTATTAAATTCGTAAGCGTCGTTTGTGATCTTTGTTGTTGGTAACGTTACATTGCAACACAGCATAGAAACCATCAAGTTTGTTTTTACAAGGCAACTTCTCAAACTTGCATGTTTTTTTTTCGATTTTTTTTTCCGGAAAAACTGCTGACAGCTAAGTTGACAGTTGTTAAGTACCACTTAAAATTTATATTTGACTTACCAATTCTTGATAGCGATTGGTCAAAATTAATAGGAAGGAAATAATCAGATTAAAATTGCTGTATATTAGCAAAGAATCAACGTAAATACAATAAAATAGCAAAATGTTTATCTTGAATAATACAATGATCCTAGTAAACTAGACCAGTGTTATATTTAATTTTTCTAACTGTAAAAATTCGTATGAAAAAATTACTTTACTGTTTTTTTGTGAAAAATTATGTCTTTAAATAAATTTATTGTTTTTTAAAATAATTTTAAGGGTTCTATATTATATAGTTTAAGAGCTTAAAAACACTGTAAAGCTTATTATTTTAATTAGGAGCCAAGTTGTGAACGAAAAACTTAAAAATAGCTATTTTAATTTTGTTTTATTATCTCGAGTTTTGATCAATTACTGTTAATTTTTCAAAAGTCGATTTCTTTCTTTTATTATAAGAAATAAAACCCATTCGGAAAAAAAAATCATTTTTAAAGTTGGTTTGTGAGCTATAGCGTTTTAAACAATAAATATATACGGATGAAATAAAACCGTTTTATTTATATTTATACAGGGTGTAAAAAGTATGATGTTCACGATTTTAATGGGCGATGGTGGAGCTTAAAACAAGTCGAAAAGTTTATATGACATACGTGTCAAAACTTGACAGGTTTTTATCTAAACGATATCAATTGTCATGAACTTTGAAAGAGTTATTTCTGAAAACCTTAACAACTGGAAACTTTTGTCTAGCCTTAACAGTAGATTTATTTGCTAATAAAATAAACTAAGTTTTAAATGTTTTAGTATACAAACAAAAACAAAGAAATAATTTTTAGTATTGTTTCCCCCAGTTAAAAATTTTAAAAAAGCGAGCACAGAACCTTTCGTAAAGTAAAGTCTTGTCATGTCAACAGTTGCGATATTTTTGTTTGTTTTTAAATCGGAAAAAAATATGCCGATATGTTTCAAATTTAAGACAAACGTAGTGCAAGTGTATCAAAGAGTTATGAAAACGGAATGTATATACTTGCAGCGTTGCCAAGTTGTTTTTGTGGTATTTAAATTGTTAAATTTTGTGACACTATGCCCATAGCAAGACAACTACCTTAACGGTTGAAACTAATTTTTTTCTCTGTGTAATACCAAACAAATTTTAGTGATTTTGTTGTAATAAAACCAACATTCCTCGACATATCTGTTTTATTTATCTAAATAAAGTTATTGTTCTGTAACAGGAAAACGTTTTTAGTTAGATGCAGCGACATACAAAATGCCGAGATAAACATCAGTCGAAGTAATAGTAAAACGAAATAATCTTAATAAAGATCAGATCGACTGACGCCTTTCACAATATGCCTTCCGGAAAAATTAAACTGGGTCACCAAGAGCAAACATAACTTTACTCAAAAATAAAGTGAGGGTTTTTTAATGGTATGCACCCTTTTTTATTCGCCAAATATAAAAAATGGAAGAAGTAAATAATATATATTTTCTTGTCAGTTTTTAGTATCGTGTTTTTTATATTTTATTTAATCCTAAAACTTAATGTCTACCATTTGGTGCCATTTACTTAGTCATATACTCGTAACAAGCTGTGGGCTCTTAAGTAAATTTTAAAATAACACAATGACAAGTTCTTTGCGCGGAAGTGTGAAATTGTCATTTTAACTAATATTAATGTGTTTAGTTTTGTACTTTTCATTTTTTTATAACATTAGGTATACTGTTTTGGGTCAATGTTTACAAAAAGCCACTTATTAGCAGCTTTAGTGTTGATGTTGTAGATTAACGAAAAATATTTTGGGTACTTTTGCACTAGGAAAAAAATATGTTAATTAAGAATCCCTGGTCAACATTTGACCTCGAATGGTACACCCAACGAAACCAGGCTCCCCAAGTGTTTTTGAGGTCGCTGATTCGAAATCCGAGGTCAGTTAAGGTTCATCACATCAGGTTTAAGGTTATTTGAAGGTCAAACTAAGGAAAAACGAAATAAAAAATTCGAAAAAAATGTATATATAAGTTTTTAGGGGTCTAAATGCGGGCTTACTTTAGGTCATCTGAGGTCATTTCAAGGTCATACTGAGGTTAATGACCTCTGAGAAAATTGGTTTATAGGTTTTTTTGTTTTACTTACTTCAAATATAAAAGCGTTCGACCTCTATGCCATTAATTTCTAGGTCATTTAAAAGTGAAACTGCGAAAAATACGGCGAAAAAGTTAAAAAAACAATATAATTAGTTTTTAGTGTCGCTGAGTAAAAATCCAGGCTTACTTTGACTTTAAAGGTTATCCTGAGGTTACTTCATGGGTATCTTAAGATCATACTGAGGTTAAATATATAAATGACATTAAAGAATCTAAGAAAATTGGCCCATGGATTTTTCGGTTTGCTAACTCCAAATCTAAATACAGTCGACCTCTATGCTCTTAGTCTTAAGGTCATTTGAAGGTCAAACTGTGAAAACACGAAGATCACTTGAAGGTTAAAATTTTTAAATATTTTAGAATAATATAAATAAATTCATTAAAAGATCTCAAAGTTTGAACCTAAACCTGCAAACTTTTAGCCCTTCATAGACCAACGCCTGCAGTTTTTGCGGTATTTATATATACTTCATTGCAACTAATTTCTTGCGGAAGACATGAGCCATCTGTTAGCTACTTTTTTAACTCAGTGATTCTTATTTGTTTCTGTTTTTGACTATCCTTCCCGGTAAGTCAATAGACACATTTTCTCAGATTTTTTAGGTAATTTATAAATTTTACCTCAGTAAAACTTGAAATGCCCACTGGTTGACCTTAAAGGCCAAACTAAACCTGGATACGGAATCAACGACCTAAAATCTTATAAATATTTTTTTTCGTGTTTTCTCAGTTGACTTTCAAATTACCTTAACCAAGGTCATAGAGGTTAACCGACTACATATTTATCCTTAGCAAACCAAAAAATTTATAAATAAAAAAAAAAAAAAAAAAAAAAAAAAAAAAAAAAAAAAAAAAAAAAAAAAAAAAAAAAAAAAAAAAAAAAAAAAAAAAAAAAAAAAAAAAAAAAAAAAAAAAAAAAAAAAAAAAAAAAAAAAAAAAAAAAAAAAAAAAAAAAAAAAAAAAAAAAAAAAAAAAAAAAAAAAAAAAAAAAAAAAAAAAAAAAAAAATTTTAAAAGGTCATAGGTTAACGACTACATTTATCCTTAGCCAAAAAATTTATAAATATATATATTAGGTTTTATAGATTTATCCCCAATATCCCTTAAATGACTTTGTGTCTACACCGAAGGTCAAACAAGTAAATCGCTTGCACCCCAAAACGTTCATCATTTTTCTAAATTTTTCCTGTTTTCTCAGTGACTTAAATGACCTTTTAACTAAGGCATAAGGCAGCGTCTTTGAATTTAGAGCTAGCAAATCGAAAAACCTTAATTTTTAATATTTAAGGTATTTACATATTTAAATTTCATACGGACCTTAATAACCTTGAAGTGACTCTGGGATAACCTTTAAAGTCAAAATAAGCCTAAATTTGAACTCAGGGACCGCAAAAACTATATCTTATAAGTCTTTTTTTTAACAGTTTTATTAAAAAAAGGTTTTAAGATTTTTTGGCATTTCATTTTGTAAAAAAAAAACATATTTTCCCCTTTATTCAATAAAGTAGCGCCAGTAAGAAAAGCGTCAAAAGTTTCGCATTAATTTTGCATTAGTTTTTCTTTTGCCAAGTTCTTGTTTAATATTATGCACCCTTCTGCTTGAAAAATAGAAAACTTGTTACAAAAAAAAACAAGAAAAACGACGACTTTATAAGTCTAAACTTTAATGTCTCTACTTCAAAAGTATATCCATAATTCAGAGAATACATTCATTTCTGACATTTCTTTTTCTTGAAATCAAGGATATTTATAACATAGGACTGAAAATTATGTTTAAATGATGTTAAAATAATAAACGTTTATTATTATAATAACCATTCTTTAAATAAGAAGTTCTAATTTACATGTCAAGTTCTTGGAGTTTTACAAGTAACTAAAAATAGGCTATGCTATCAGCATTTTATTAGGCAATAGTTCTGTCCATGTAACCAATTTTAATCCATAAAGTTCAATTTATCAAAGCAAAAGTTTAGCAATTTATGTTAAAAAATTAAAAACTTAGTAGGGTTGTATAAAATTTATTTGTTTTTTGTGGCATTACCGCATTTTATATTTTATATACAGGGTTCTGCAATAGTGCGTCAGGCATTCATTAGATAGTATGTTAATTAAGTTAGAAATTTAGTTTGAGCGCATATCTATACTATACATATGACTGTATTTTGGGAAAAAAATTACATCTACGAAAAGTATAATGACATTAATTCATTTTTTTAATAGTTTACCCTGCATTTTTTTGCATATTTTATTCTAAATAATACAAATAGTTTTGCACGCCTGAAAAAAAATATTACCAAAAAGATCCTGGATCTGTTTTGTTTAAGCTTTATAGTGTGAACTTTAGTACAACAAGAGATTTTACAATATTTTTACAAAAAAAAGTGTTTTCCTATCTTATACAGGGTGCCCAAAATTCGGTTCCAAAAGTGACAACTTTTAAACCCAATTTTCTTAAGTTAAAAACACCCTGTAAAATATTTCAAGCTCCAATGCAGAATTTAAATCCATGATTTTTATAAAAAGTTTATTTAAATTAGAAATGTAGACACCCACGGAAAAATATCAATGTATATTTAACAAATAATTTAAACTAAATTATTTATCAATGTCTTCCATTGTGTTTAAGGCATCTTGTAATTTTTGCCTGAAAGAACCTTTTTACATTTTGGAGCATTGCGGGTATAATTGTTGCAAACGCATTGATTACTCTTCGCTCGTGTTCTGCTCAGCTCTCGGATAAGACCTTTTACATACTCTTGTAGAAAAAGTTGAGTTTGGTTAAATTCGGCGACCTTGGTGGTCTTCCTCTTCCAATCCAACAAGTGTGTGTTATTTGACAAGCTCTAACCTATTGCAACAAATAGGCTGGAGCTCCATCTTGTAACCACATATTTTTAATTAAACATAATATTAAAAAAAAATGTCTACAAGTCAGGTAAGTCAGTTTAATATTATTTTACCTAAATATTTAGAGGAATAACATTTACGCTTCTTTTAGTTGATGGCTATAAATGTAATGTATTTATGCTCTTTATAGTAATGCCCGAATTTGACACCCTTTATGATATGAAGGATATGAGCGGTGACACATTTTTAGGGACAGGGATCATGTCTGTAGATGTGGGGTAAAAAACGGAACAGGATTTATGGTGCCCCTAAACCAATATTATTTAAAGGTTTTGTGAAAGACATATTTGTATTACTCTTAAACTTAAAGACCAGGTTAGAAAAATAAATATTTTAGTTGGGTACTACTGTCAGCAAAACTATGAAAACAACGAATGGGATTAAACGTAGAATGAAGACAATTATTAATGCAAAGGCCTAGTTCCTAGTGTCCTGGGTTATCCAACTAGCTAGATTAATGAGCATCTATCGAAACAAACACACGTCGCTAGAAAGAATATTGGAGGTCTAAGGGCAAGGTTTAGGTGCACAGCATCCTCGACCTCATCTGGGATTTTCCCAGGAGCTTTAACGACTTGTTTAACAGCTGAAAAAAAAGCTGTGAATTGTTTGTAAAGTAATTCGTAATGTCTAAGGTGGATAGGCTTCGGGAAGTGAAGAAGATACGGTATCTAAAGATTTGAAGGTTTAAAGAAAGAACTTGGTCAGGCAGTAGTTTTCACAGTTTAGAATATCTAGTAATGAAGAAGTAGACAAAGCACAGAGAATCGGCAAATAAACTAAAAAGTATGCGTGACAGCAGTACTTTGTGTTGCTCTATCGCAACTGATGTAAAAATATTTACAATAGCTACAGGTCTCCTGTACCTAAATTGTCAAAGGGCAAGAGTAACACACTTTTTTTTATAAGGTTAGGACTATTATTTAGGGAAAGGGTTTTCTAAATGGATTTAAGAGTGCCGAGTGTTGTTTATGAACCTTCTCTTCAGACATGAAAATTGTAATGTAGGTAGCATCTGTTCTATTAATAGCACCTTCCACACCAAAATAATTAATAGTAAAATACCGACTTTTTATTTTTAGTAAAATTAATAACATACTATGCATTTCGATCAAAGTTGCAGTTTAAAACTGTCAAAGGTTTTATTTAAAAACCAAATATTGACATATCCTTTACCGTTATCACCATCATCAGATCTTAATAAATCATTTTAAAATTTAATACACCAAAGATACACAAACTATAAATAGAAAAGTCAACTTACACAATAAAAAACCTACAAAGTAAATAAAGATGAAATTAAGAGTTTAAAGGAAAAGAGCAATGTTGGTAAAATATGTTCAGATAAATAACGCACTTCGCATTCAGATGGGACACTTAAAATAAACCAAAATATCGACACTGACCAAACTCAAGGGTAGAAAGGATTACAGAGAATTATCTGAATAAAATATTTTCTGTTATGTAATTTATAACTAAAATAAAAAAAAAATGAAACCAAACATTCTTTTGTGACACCACGTACAAACCAAGCCCATTAATTTCGTTCAACCACAACCTCATCCAGTCATTTCAGAATACGGTCTTTAAGGTTAAATGCGGGTCCCCTCTTCCACTAACATGCTTCACAATAACGTATAACTGCTCTCTGGCTAATTTAGGGAAGTACATAATATAAATGTGGAGATAAGTGGTTTATGTGCCATGGTAATGTGTTTCTTTAGCTAACATTGGTGTCTAAAAAATACTTTTCAGAAAGTTAATATACAAGTTGTCCAGAGCTGAATTTAGGACTGTGAAGGCTCTTGCGAAATTTGTGGGGCCTACATCTTACCATTTAAAAACGGGAAAAAATTGCTCTACTTTTACAAATATATTTTTAAAATATTACCCCTTACAAATTAAAGTACAGTTCTTACGAAAACAAACAGAATATGGAAAAAAATATTAAAATAGAGTTACAAACCTGTCATTAGAGTCCTTGCTCTTTTCTATATTTTTTAATGCAAATTATTTAAATATATCAAATATATCTAATTACTCTATAACATCGTGCTCAATACTCAGTATAGACAGATGATTTAAACGCTCTTGACCCATTGTAGACCGAAGTCGATTTTTAATGAACTTAGGTATTGGAAAAGATCTCTTCCCACTATAATAAGTTAGCATTAGAACTAAATATAAACGAAGTGTCACCTTAACGTTTGGAGACGCATCATCCACTTTCTTTTCTTTTTAAAACCTGTACATTTCAAGTTCATTGCTTATTTTAATGGGCCGATTTAATTTTTTAATGTACTTAAAAAATCAACTAATTATAAACCATCTAGGTTCTCATCTAAATCGTTGTAGATTCTAACAAGTTTTAGTAAGTAGGCTTTAATTTTATTGATGATGTATTAATCCAAATTAGAATGAATGCAGTTATAAGCGAAAAGCCTCCGGTTTAAAGAAAAAATAAATTGATCTATAACAGGAATAATATTTTGAGTTCTAAATTTCTCTTGTGGTGTCATTTGAGGCTTTGGAGGCTTTTCGTAATTCAGTGAGGTAAGTCAAATGTTCCGTTGTCGTTTCCTATGAGTAGAATAGTCTTTGGTTCCGCCGAACTGCGTGCCCCTTGACTCACAATTTCGAATCTATTACGTCTTGACTTGATAAACGCTCTAAGTGATCCAAGGGGTAACTTTCTTACCCCTGAATTAAGGTCAATATTTGGATCTTAAAGAATATTACTTGGGCTGTTTGTCTCTCTAATATTTCGTTTCAAAATATTGCATATATTCCCGTTTCAAGTAAACACACTTGGCTATACAAACTATTTACATTGCTACACGTTTTAAATTATTGCTCGCTGTCTTCTGAAATCGTAGATAATGTTTCTCTAATTTGATTGAAACCATTTAATGGTACTTTAGCCTTTAAACCACTTCTAGATGACCATCGATATTTATTCTTAAAGGAACAATATTTTTTTTATGTCATACTAGTTCATTATTGTGTTTTTATTGCTTACTTAACAACTATATTATAGAGCACTTTATACCTGTGCGGGCATAAAATGCACTTAGATGTTAAAGGTAACGCTCTCTTTCAGAAGCCAGCTCTTTTAGTAATCCCTAGAAAAAAACATTTGAAACTTTTCTTTTTTCCTAGCACAGTTTCAATTAATAAGTTCTACACAGTTTTTTGTCATCCAGTTTAGTTATTTGTCATATTCTTTTTCGCATCTTTTTAGACATCCCTCGATTTCTTTGGTAGCAAGTTTTGTGTTGCATTTTCGGCTTTTTTTGCAATTTCGTCAAGAATTTCAAAACTTTTTTGCATTTTGACCTTTTAAGTTTGACAGCTAGCAAAATTTAATTTCCCTAGCAACGATTATAAGCCAACTATTATATTTAAAAAAATGTTGTTAAAATAAAATTCAAGTTTGTGTATTGTTTAAAATATTTACTAATATGACATAAAAGTTTATATACACCGGGGGTATTAATAGATGTGTATTGCCCTCAGGTCATAAACATCTACTTAATACCCTTGGTACATTAATAACTATTCTACAATTATCAAGTTCCTCTAAGAAATAAAATAATGCTCTCGCAGTAGGACATCATCGACTGCAGCTTTTGCCACTAAATTTAGAGAGTGAGGTTCATAGTAATAAATATATAGTCATAAGTAAATAATTTAGATAATATAATACATCTAATTTGTAATATAATTTTATATTTAAATATTTAATGTAGGTATTTGAATAAAATAAAAATAATTTTTAAATGAGCGAACTATTGTTTTACGGGGGTTCCGGGCAGCTGCCGTGTACCGGGTGTCTAAATAAGAAAGGACGACGGCTGTATCTCAGAAAATTTTTATCGCACAGCGTTGGGGAAAAAATATTTTTAGTAAAAGTGGTCAAGAGAAATAGCTGGAAATTATTTTTAAGTTTCTAAAATGGCCGCTAGGGGGCGTAACTGCAATCTTGAATCTAAAAAAGTAATGTTTCTGTGAATTTTGCTATATTAACCTAACAAAACAATGATTTTTAAAGTCGACGATAATTTGACCTTTTTTCTTTGACAATTTTTGCTGTATCTCTAAAAATAAAGTGGTGGGGGTATTTAAAGGTTTCCATAAAAAACACCCTATATCTTCGAAACGGCTAAGCCGATTTTAACAAACTTGAGCTAGTTAAAAAGAGCTATTCTCGGGCTATAAATGTTATATTATTTGAAATTTTGTTAGTTTCACATGCGCCGCTAGAGGGCTTTTTTCGAAATTCCGACGGATATGGTTAATTTTCTCCAAAAAACTAAATGCATTGGTATGATTTTTTTATATAAAAAAGTAGCCTAATAAATAAACTAAACATATTCGAAGTTCCAAAAAAAAAAATTTATACGTCAATATTTCAAAAACTATAAAAGCTACACGAAATTTTATATGACATAAATTATGTATTTTGAGAAAACCTTTAATTTAGGTTATATAATCTTTTCGTCTAAATGCAATACTTTACGAATTATAATCAATAAATCGAGTTTTCAGGATTTTTTTAAGGTAGACCCCTGAAATTCGATTTTTTTATTATAACTCGTAAAGTATTGCATTTAAACGAAAATATTATATAACCTAAATTAAAGGCTCTATAAAAATACATAATTAATGACATATAAAATTTCTTGTAGCTTCTATAGTTTTTGAGATATTGACGTATAAAATTTTCTTTGGCCTAAATTTTAGGTTAGGAACAAGATATCGAGACATGGTTTTCGTAAGATTATTTAAGCATCATTAAGCTACTTTCTTATGAAAAAAAATCATACCAATGCATTTAATTTTTTGGAGAAACTTAACCATTTCTGTCTGAATTTCGAAAAAAGCCCTCTGGCGCATGTGAAACTAACAAATTTCAAAAATAATTTATAGCCGAGAATAGCTATTTTTAACTAGCCCAAGTTTGTCAAAATCGGCTAGCCGTTTCGAAGATACAGGGTGTTTTTACGGAAACCTTTAAGTACCCCCCACCACTTTATTTTTAGAGATACAGCCAAAGTTGTCAAACAAAAAAGGTTCAAATTATCCTCGACTTTAAAAATCAGGTATTGTTTTGTTAGGTTAATGTAGCAAAATTCACAGAAACATCACTTTTTTAGATTCAAGATTGCAGTTACGCCCCCTAGCGGCCATTTCAGAAACTTGAAAATAATTGACCACGTTTACTAAAAATATTTTTTCCCCAACTCTGTGCGATAAACATTTTCTGAGATAGAGCCGGCGTCCTTTCTTATTTGGACACCCGGTACAAAATTTTACGACTCTTGACGTCAAATAAATCCATTTATGCCAGTTTGGTTATATCTGAAATTGCTTGGTTTAAACCGCCATTTTACAAAATACACCTATTTTCACCGTTTATAAAAAAAAATAATTGAATTCCATTTAATGTCTTAGGATATTTAAAGAGGTTGCCTTTATTTAAAATTGCGTCAATAAATCTTAACTAGTATTTACTTGAATCCTGTAAACATCTTTTTTAAGAACGTCCTACAAAACAGTCAGTCAAAATCGCATATTTTAATATACTGATGTGCGGCACATACTCAGCCCATATTTTCAAAAGGATACATTGTACGAAAAAAGTATGGAAACCATTTTTATAAAGAATTTTGTTAGCTACAATTTGCTTTAAGCTATTTTCCTTAAAAAATTGATAATCCTTGAGATGTACGCAAAAATATATTTTTCCCCATTTACGCCCAAAAAAATCCCGTTAAGCATCCAGCTTTGTCATAGTTAGTTTGAAGTTAAAATGTTCATTTATTGGGCTATAATACCTGCCCGTACAATAATTTTAAATTGGTGGCGATGATTGGCGTACGGCATTTTAATACACATACATATGTTCATTGTAAGTTAGTAACAACAAATCTTGTAAAGTATGCCTCGTCAGTGAACAAACTTTTTCTTACTTTTAAGTCACAGATTTTTTCAAAAATTAACAGACGACAAAATGAAAAATGCATAGATAGATCAATCCATAAAAGCAACTGAACCTTTTAAACGTGATATGGCTGTAATTACTAATTTATTAAAATTACATTTTTTGGGGGCGGCTAGTGGTCTTGTTTCCTTTTTAACTATTTTTAGATTTTTTCTTTTTTATAGTTCTAGTTGTTTCTATAAGACCTAACCTTAAAAATATTTCTTAAAGCTGCCAGCTTTTCGAAATGAGACTGTACTGGTGTTATCAGTTTGGTTGTAATTTGGCGTTTAAAAAATCTACTAGTATATAAACCTTAATACTTTGACATCCATTTTCTTGGTAAAATTCGTACACCAGAGCGTGGCAATTTTGTAAAAGTTTCTATAGGAGTATATACAGGGTCCTGCAGCTCACCTCCCGTCTTATGTAGCTCATTTATTATTTAATGTTAAATTTTCATATTTTGCAGACGTTACCTTTAACCTACGGTGCATTTCAGGAAAATTATTTTGGTTATACAGGGTGTCACAAAAAGTGTGACGTCACGACGGTGCATTTTTTTAAATGGAACTGTGTATTTTTTGTATATTTAGGTACCTCTTGTGGTCATCTATCTTCCTCCAAAATTTTGTCAACATCGGTTCAGTAATTTCAGAGGAAAAAATTAAATTAAAAAACTGTTTTGCACCATTCAATTTAAAAATGAATAAAAATACCAATAGTGCTTGGATTAATGGAATTAAACAAGAAACTTATTAGGTAACGTAATATCAGTCGCTTAGGTCATGTTTGGTTAATTCGAACTGTACAGGATGTCCAAAATTTAGTATCAAACTCTTCAAATTTGAAAGCACTTTATTTTTCTTATTTGAAATATAAGCTCCTGTATATTTTTAGGTCGTTAGATGCAGAATTAAAAAACAAACATTTTTTTAATTATAACCCTATCGAAATTCCTAACACATTAAAAGTTATTCGTTAAAAACTCATTTTGGCATCTAGTTTAATAGTAATACCATTGAATAAAAATTATAGGCTATGAAAACAATTATTGACTAGAAATTGTATAACGTTAATACCTTTTGGCTAACATAAATGTTAGCCAAAAGGTATTAAAAATATAAAATTAGGTTTATTTAATATTTATAGGTTTTTTTAAATTAATTTAATTTAATTAATAAATAATAATAATTTACTCGAATTTTTATAATACGTCAAAATAAGATTCTGTTAGTTAAATAAACTTCAATGTCAATAAATTGTTTTTCATAGCCACCTATCATTTTTATTCAATTGTATTACTATTAAAATAGATGCCAAAATAAGTTTTCAACGAATAACTTTTAATGTGTTAGGAATTTCGATAGGGTTATAATTAAAAAAATTCACCGTCGTGACGTCACACTTTTTTGTGACACCCTGTATAACCAAAATTATTTTCCTAAAATGCATCGTAGGTTAAAGGTAACGTCTGAAAAATATGAAAATTTTACATTAAATAATAAATGAGCTACATAAGACGGGAGGTGAGCTGCACTGGACCCTGTATATATTTCTATAATAGCCATGAAAATTTGCAATTTTCATCTCATTTTAGTAAACTTCAAAAGAGTGACGATAATTTGGCAGGGGTATAAAATTACATAGGCCCACAAAAAAGTAGTGTGTGCTGTGTGCCGGACTAGGATTTTCTGGCGTATTTTTTTTCGCTGAACACGAATCTGAAGTTAAAATTGGGCTTTAAACAGCAAAAAAATCGAAAAAAGACATAATTTCAGATATAAAAAACTATAAAAGATACACGAAACTTTATATAACATAAACTATGTATTTTTATAGGGCCTTTAATTTAAGTAATGTAACCTTTTTGTCTAAAAGCAATATTTTTAAGTTATAATCAAAAAACCGAATTTTCAGAATTTTTTCAAGGTATACCTCTAGAAAAAATTTGAAAAATAATTATTTTTTTTATTTCTTCTGAGAAATTTTAGTGATTTAAAATTTAAGTGAATAAAATAAATGATTTGGTAAAAAAAAAAACGAAAATTACATTAATAAAAAAAAATATTTTTCCTATATTGGACTGAAATGAATAGTCAAAATTTTCGTTTATATCTCCTTTATTATTTACCTTATTAAAAATGTTTGTATAGCTTTTTATATAGACAATTTAAAAATATCTCTTTTTGGTTTATGAAATTTTTTGTATCTCTTGTGGTTTATACAGTCGTAGTCCAAACATTCCTTGGTAGCAGGTTTCTGCCGGTAAATATACCGTGTCGGTTTTTTGCTGTTTAACCCCCAATTTTGACTGCAGATTCGTATTCAGCAAAAAAAATACTCCAGAAAATCTTAGTCCGACACCCAGCACACACCACTTTTTTTAATTGTGGCCTGTGTTATTTAAAAAAAAAACATATTGGCAATATTTGACCAACAGCCATAGAGCTACCCAAACGGTTTTTAATAAAAGCTGAACTTATTTAACCTGTATTTTATTTATGTGTTATAACTAAGGAACTAGGTGCAAAAATGTTGGCAACAGGGTTACATCTTTTGATACAAGCAAACTTTTAAAGTCAAATATTCGAGAAGTTTTTAATATTTTTTTATTGCAAACTTACATTAAATGAAGATTTTAGTACAAAAATATAATTTAACTTTTAAAATTAAACTTCCTGAACTCCGGCAAAACTTAAGAGATTAGGAAATTTCCTGCAAATCGTGCATTATCGGATGATTTATGACCATTTTAGTTTTGACACCAAGTAATAAAAATACAGACCACGTAACCTGTAACTTTGAAACTACGATCCCTGCAGGAAAATGTGCAGCAGAATTTATTCCTAAAGCATGGCAAAAGGACATTTTGCAGCCCTGCGTTTGTTACTACTACTGGAACAAAAAGTGGTCCAATTTATTGATTTTTAACAAAAAACTAAAAAGCCACGTATGTGATAAGATTTAATATTTAAACTGTGATTTTCATTATATTTTCAAAATTACAAATAACGTCTTAGAATGGCCTAATAGCCCAATCAAATAGTACATTGTAGTAAGCATGAGATAGCTATTTAGTTTTATTGTTTTAATTGGTCTATTAGGGTGCTAATAACAATAATCTGTGGTTTCCCACCAAAATTTTTGATGGAAGAACTTTTGACAGCCCAAAAACCACAAATTTTTTGTACTTTTTTCCGTTTTTTCGATATATCCCGAAAACTAATAGTCCTATCGATTTTCTTATTTTATATTTTTTTAAAGATCGTTAAATTTCCTACAATCTTCACAACTAAAGTCTCGTCTAACTATAACAGCAAGCGAGCTACAGCTCGTCAAAAATTGTCTATTTTTGCCAATATTGCAAAAATCGCCAAATCCTCCTATTAACTCCTTTATATTTCTTTATAAGTCGTCCAAAGTATTATAAGGAACGCCAACGGAACGAAAAGCCAATAAAGTTTGTATTTTTAAAAGAAGATGAAGACTTAGTTCGAAATGGGGAACATATTATCAACACATCAATAAACGCATTAAAACTTTATGACCTTATCTGTGAAGGTAATTCTGTAAAAATCTTATACAAAATGCTATTTACCATATTTGATGGAAGTGTTTTAAATATAGTGTTTCAAATATATTGGTTTGTCAAGTTTACATTGTTGAATACGTTTTTTTGAGTGCCTGCTGTACATATCATATCGATTAGAAATTAAAAGTTGGCAAGTCAAAGGCGAAAAAAATAAAAAAATATTTGAAAACAAAAAAAAAATCCAAAGTAAATTTTAATCTAGAATGGTCTAATAATTAATAAACCTAAGAGTGGGTATGGCCCCACAAATGATGGAAATACTGCTAGGCGTTTTTTCCATAACCCACAAATAAGTGCAGAAATCACAGGAGTAAATTGTGAGTTAAAATGAAAATGTATGTTCAATTTTAAAAATCATAGCATCTGGCTATAAAATTAATACAAATGAATTTAAATTTTATTAGATCAGACAAGAACATTATATTTATCATTGTATAATTGGTACGATATGCCCAGTACAGTTCATAAGGTATTAGTTCACGGGGGTGATATAATCGAATTTTTTGACTTACCAGTTGGTCAGCTTTCGGAGGATGCTTTAGAAGCAAGACATAAAGGATGCGAAAAATTTGATTAAATAATGCCCGTCAGTGCTCTAGAATATCTGCGAATACTGATATAATTAGAACGCCTTTGCTAACATCTGATTCCCATTTAGCTAGCCTCAGAAAATTTAAATCTAAGAAAAACTCTACCAAATTCGATTTTCAGTTAAAAAAGTATGTGTTTATTAAAAATTCTGTGGATTCCCTATTTCTTTAGATTTTTCGTAACTTTAATTTAATTAAAGAATAAGTAGTTCTGATTCAGAATGATTAGTCTAAAATTTTATTTATGATTCATTTTTGATTATTTATTTCGTTATGCATGATAGTGCTAATTTTAAAAATTGGTTTTTATGTTAAATAGTTTTATTTTAAAATTTATTTACCTATATTAATATGTTTTATTTTTCAATTTTAAAAAATTAAGTAAGCTCTGTTGTATTTCGGCCACACTGTATACATGAAATTATTATGCCAAAAACCCCAAACAAAATAAAAAATCGACGGATCCAAGCGTTTTTTTCGAGAAAAAAAGACCCGAATTTTGAATAAATTTATAGGTTATTTTAGGGACACACTATATACCCCAGTCGTGGCACCAAAACTTAAAAACCTCTTAAGATCGTAACACTGTGCGTCACCCCTCCCTCCAAAGCTAGGGTTTTTTAAGCCAACCATTTTCAACCATAATTAATTTTATGATTTTTATAATACTTTGGACGACTTATAAAGAAATATGAAAGAATTAATAGGATGATTTGGTGATTTTTGCAATGTTGCTCGCTTGCTATTAGAGTTAGACGAGACTTTAGTTGGTAAAGATTGTAGAAAATTTAATGCTTTTTAAAAAAATAAAGAACAAAAAAATCGATAGGACTATTGGTTTCTGAGTTATATCAAAAAAACTGAAAAAAGTCCAAAAAATTCGTGGTTTTTGGGCTGTCAAAAGTTCTCCCATCAAAAATTTTGGTCGGAAACTACAGATTACTATTATTAGCACCCTAATAGATCTATTAAATCAATAAAACTAAATAGCCTATTTCATGCTTACTTGGGCCCTATTTTGAATGACAATTTGATTGGGCTATAAGGCAGAATCGCAGATATTAGACATTACAGAGCTAACTTTACAGGCTAATATTAAAGATGAAGAAGATGTCACTCTGTTGTGACAAAGCACTACACTCCAATAAATTCAACCTTTAGTTGGATTAGTAAAAGAATGAAAATTCGGTGCTCATTGAAAAGAAGAAAAAAACATTAAAAGTAGCTAAATATGTTTGATTTTAACTGGCGGCCGCCTTTGCTTTTTATATAAAATATTTTTACAAAAACGTGCGGGAAGCGGCACATTATAAAAAGCAAGGGCGGCCGCCAGTTCAAAGCAAACTTTTTTAGCTACTTTTTATGTTTTTTTTAAGCACCAAGTTTTCATTTTAATACCGATTCAACTATGAGTAAAAAAATATGACAATAAGGCCAGGACAACTTCTTTAGGCAACTGGCCAGACGTATAACAATACGTTTACCATAATTTCCACATTCTAGAGTAATGGCTGGTGCTTCCTAATGTAAAAAGGTCTACTTTTTGGTGGAGTACGTTGCAAGTGTGAGTACAATGGGACACGAAACCATTACCGGCTGGTAAATGTTGTTCACAGTAAATACCTTATTTTTTCTTTAGTCCGAAGTTGCTATGTAATCTTTATGTTCTACTGAAATTAACACACTTTCATGTAAGAACAACCTTTCTGCGTATATAGTAATAATACCGTCTCAGTTAAGATGATTTTGTTTTTAGTTTAAAAGTTTCTACTTACACTAACATTTTTCGTGTGTTTTTTTATCGACAATGTTGCATGTAAAAATACTTTATTTCTGCAATAATTGCTTTTTGTAATAAAAGTAGCTGACACAATTTGCCATCTGCAGCTGCTATTTATCCTTATTTTAAAAAAGAAACCGTAATGCTGCTCGCAATATTTCTAAAGACATTTCTGATAATTTCAGTGCTTTTTGGATTGTCTGTTATACAAATAACATTAAAAAAGAAATAAACCCGAGGAAAAAATGTAATCGTGATGGCATTTTCAATTTTTGCTGCAGAGAAATATTGTTACCAACAAAATTAATGTTACTGAAGAAAAGAAAATTCACTAATGATATGCAATAAGGAAAATAAACGCTGAAATACAGTTTACAGCATTGCAGATAAAACTGATAAAAGTTTTTCACCTTTTACGACCTTTTCATTTATGAACATCATTATATAAAAAGGACATTTTGCATTAAATTCACGGAAAATATATAAAAATATTCGCAAAATTTAAAATGTGTTGCAGAAACACCTTTGCAACCTGAAAGCTGTTTTTCTATAGCCCCAAGTGCTCAAACATTTATTTTAAATCCTACTAAAATAATAAAAATCTAAATTTAAACAGTAAAATTTTCCCAATAATCGTGACAACACCGCCTCTAACAATCTAAAACAAACAGACCGAGTTGATATCGAGAGCTCGGGCTCTTCGCTAAACGCAAAAGAGTTGGGCAGACGCAGAAAGGGGTAGTAGCGTCGTAAGAGTACGTCACGCGCGCGTCAAGGAAATAGATCAATGAAATGGGTTGTACGGCAAGCATCAAAGGCCGTGCTACGGTAGAGCAAGGAAGATCAAAAGCAGTAAGACATTGTGTTCTGTCAGTGAAGTAATGTCTGAAGTTTATCTACGTTTTTCTTACGACAATGTAGTAAGACTTTAAGATTTGTCAGTAAATCATTGTCTGAAATTTTGTTTTTTGCATTTCGGGCAAATTACCAAAATTATTCTATTAAAATATTTGATGGGAATGTCAGTTTCCCATGGTACTATAGTACGACTCTCTCCGTGTTAGCACAAGAAAATTGAAAACCTCTTTATGTTTTTTTTTCTTTTCAAGGAGCACCGAATTTTTATTCTTCTACTGATGCAACTATACTACAATCGCCTCTCTTTTAATATTTATTTCATTCGCACTTATGCTGATGTACTCTTTACTCTAAAATGTGCTTTTTAGGCCGGTCTCCAAACCTGATCCATAGTGGCATGTTGTGTTATGAAAGTTGGCAAAAAGGAAATTATATTGACTTATCCCTCAAAGCAAAAGCGGTGAAAATACCGACAAAAAAGCGATAGGTCCGCTACAGATTCGAAATAAAAACTTTCTTGCAAAAGTGGGGTTATGAATAAGACAAACGGCTTTTTTTTGGTAAAATTAGGAATGCTAAGTGTTGTGGAAGACGCTATTATTTAGGGTTTGAAATAAAAACAAGACAGGAGAAGAAGACATAAGCAAATTAAACTTAATAAAACAAATTTTAACTTTAGGAATTTTGGTAAGTCGTTAAAACAGTCTTTAACCTGGATTAAAAATTTAAAAACATGTTTATAAATTTATTACACAAAATGTGTTTGGTAAAAGGCTTGACCTTATCGGATTGTTAAAGGTTTGGTTATTGTAAAATTAAACTTCTAAAAAAATTATATTTAAAATACCGAAATAAAAATATCAATTGCATAAAATGCATTTTATGTCAAAAATGTAATTTTTTAATAACACTTTAATGTAAAATATTATTAACTGAAATCATATTTAAAAAATGTTATTTTCGACAAATGTTATTTTTTACTTATGTCACTTAAACAAATTTTATTTTTGGCAATTATAGACGGAGAGCTAGAGCCGAAAAATCATTGTCATCAGTAATATGGAGTTTCTCCCGTAAAACATGTTCATTAAGTATTGTTAAATATGTTCTCATGCAGGCTAACAATAAGGGTGAAAGTGCAAAAATTTTGGGAAAAAACGTTATCGATAATATGTCAGCCATTTTAGCCACTTAAAGTTGAACTTTTGGTGTCCAAATCCAAGAGGGCTGACATTTAGGTGGATACCGAGGGCAGTAAAACGGAGTCAATTTATCCCGAGCGCTTACTTTATACAGGGTGTTTTTTAATTGAATGTTAATATTTAAAAGGGCAATTTTTGGGTCCATTTTAAGAAGAAAACTTTATATGAACGTATGTCCTAAACGTCCTAAGTTTTAAGATACAGGATGGTTAAATTTTTAAAGATAAATCATTACTTATTAATATCAGTATAGATGTTTTAGTAAAATTTGGCATACATGTACTATGTATCAAGAGGCATTTTTTAGTGTACTACATTTTTTTATTTCCACCAGTGGCGTCCGTACGGAATATGACCTGCCTATTTTGGCAGATATTGATGGTACGTCACTGATTTCTCTTAAAATAAAAATATTTTTAAAATCCAAATCATTTATAAGCAAAGTTGATCACTTGTTTTTTTAATCCGATGCACGGTTTTCGCTTAAAAAAATTAAAACCGTTTCTCTGCATGATCATAACAATATCGGTAAACAATATGACCATGCAGAGAAATATCTAGATTTAATTTTTCTAGGTGAAAACCGTGCGTCGGACTAAAAAAATTAAGAGATCAAATCTGCTTACACCCTTTTGAATTTAGACACCTTAGGGGTTTAACTTTAAGTGGCCAAAATGGCTGACATATGATCGATGACGATTTTTTTACCAAAAATTTTGCACTTTCACCCCTTATTGCTACCTCCTGTATCTTATAGGTTGTCAGCCTTTGCGGGAACATAATTAACAATACTAAACGAACATGTTAGACCTCTATCATTTGATACATAGTGAGACATGTATGCATATGTTTTTTTTTAGATATAATTTTTGACACCTCTTAGAACTTAAGCAATGTTAGTTTTACAGGTGTTGTTCCATTGGGTCTGGTTTCGGTGTATAATTCCTTTATACAATTTTGATTTAAATTTCCTACATTGTTGTTTATCTTTATATGTTAGTTAACGACTTTTTACCAAAATATTTAGTTTAAGGAAAATCAAAAGTCATGTTATTTTTACCAGGTTTTTTTTGTCAGCTTTCTAGATGTTTAACCCATTTTGTGCCCCAGTTCTGTCAACGTTGTCCAAGTACCGAAACATGTAGATTTCCCATTTCATAACACTTTCTTTTAAACCACACGATAGTGCCACCATAAACGTTATACAAATCTCTACTACTCCTAAATTATCCTTACAAACGTCTGGGTAGTACCATTCATACTGGACCTATAGTTTAATGTGGATTCCGAAATAATATTCTGGGCATTATTTTTTGACAAATGTCATTTTTTAAAGGTGTTCTGTCGTGTAATTTCGTTAACGATTTTTGTTAATTATTTTTTTTTACCACTAAAAAAAAAGAATAAAAAAAAACTTAACGGAAGAGTGTAAAGTTTAAAGAAACACATTTTTAATTAATAGTGTAATAGAAAATAAATAATTTTAGTATATTTACATTCAAAGAACACGTACGGTATACGTATTGGTTACCTTTTATTTCACGTTTAGGCACTGTATGCACTTTTAAAATTATTTCTATTGTTTTGGACAAAGTCAGCTACATTTTCAGCAGAAAAAGCAGCCTTTTAAAGTAAAATGGAGTAAACCAGCCGATTAAACTGGTTTAACTTGACATCTGCAGCAAAAGGTGTCAGCATAGCGGTGGATTTTATAGCTACATTTACATTAAAAGCTGTGTTTTCTGTAAATTGGAATTTATAAAAATAAAATGGGTAGAGTTGTAAAACAGTCTAGAATAACGTCAAAATATAATACAAATGTAAATAATACCTATATATTGTTTTTTTGTATGTGTAATTTAATATTGTATTATGTGGGTAAATCGTAAAATAAATTTTGTTTCCTCTTAGTGGCTGGTTTATTATAAATTATCTACATTGGGAAGTATCTATTTTTATGACCTTTATAATATCACAGGTCAACATTTGATCTACGCGGGAACGTCGGAAGCGGTTGGGTGCTACTAAGGGTCGGTTAACCTTAATCACGTCAAGTTCAAGGTCACTTAAAGGTCAAGTAAAAAAACCATTAGAAAAATCTGGAAGAATTCGACTATCTGTGTTCGAGGTCACTGAATCCGAATCCGGTGTCTATTTACATCCATCCTAGAGTTTATCCAAGGTCATTCTAAGGTTATTTTAAAGTGGTTTTGGGATAAACATGTTAAGTACGACTCGATTCGAAATCCTAAAAAATTCGTACGTATGTTTTCGAGGTCGGCGAATCGGATTTTGAGGTCAGTTAACCTACATAAGGTCAGGTTTAAGGTCATTTAAAGGTCAAGTAAATAAAAAAGCATAGGAAAAATCTGGAAAAATGTATGCATATAGATACATAAAAAGTGTAAATAAACGCCGGATTCGTATTCAGCGACCTAAAAAACATAGGCATGAATTTTAACAGATATTTCCAATGGTTTTTTAACCTGACCTTTAAATGACTTTGAACCCGAAGTGATGGAGGTTAACCGACCCTCTCATCCTAATCAGCGACCTCAAAAACCCTAGTAGCACCTAACCGCTTCCGGCTTTCCCGCGTAGCTCAAATATTGACCTGAGATGATAATACATTTTTTTTTAATTGATAACAGTTTTTATCACAGAAGTTATTTGAACCCAGAGCTCTCTTTTATCTACAAAGATGATCTTGAACTACGCAGTTATAAATTTATGTAACACAAATCTAACATACGCCTTTTTTAGTATGTGTTTTGGCGAAAACCTTTTGCGATAATACAGTGGTAAAAGGTACTGAAGTACCGTAAACGTTTGGTTCTTTAGCAGATAATACTATGAAGATTTAGAATCTTAAAAATATTTTTTAATATGCCTTATCATTTGATAAGAGATGGTCCTATTAGGTTAGTCCTATTTTTCTCAAAACCATAAAATTTTCTTCTAAAGACCTGTGAAGTTTTACGTACATATGTTAACTTATTAGTATGGTATACCTTTCACAATAATTCGTTAATTTCTTGACCGCAATAAAATTTAAATTACAACCCTTAGTGGAAAACCCAACCATAAATAGGTTGCCTGACAAATATCTATTGTGTAGGCACCGCACCTTTTGAAAGGGTACAGGTCCTGATTACCTACTAATATAAATAGTTTAGGTTAGCTATTTTGGATGCTTAATACCAAACACGAAAATACCTTGAAAAACTTCAAATGACTGATGAACTAAGACGGAAAGACTCTGCTTTATATTCAGCACCTGCAATTTGCCTATAACCTACATTATATACCAAAAAGTAGGTACAAAAATAAATAAAGACGGACCTACATGCGGGTACCCAAAGTATATTGAGTTTTACTAACAGTAGCAGGTAAAACGAGAAATAAACGAATTATTGTGGAGCGTACCATATAGCTGTTTGTTGACGCGTTACACTATTTTTTACACCAAAAATAATGTGAAGCAATAAAACCAATTTCAAAACGATTGTTAAAGGTCCTAGAAAATAGAAAAGTACAGGTCGTGTAGGAAGTCCAACAAAAAGAACATTAACAGCAGAAATTGTGGTAAAAATACATTAATTAACCGAGAGATTTAGTAGAAGACCTAGGGATTTCACTAGGTAGCGTAAGCAATATTTTTTTAAAAGTTTTGGGGCTTAGAAATCTAACTGTCCGTGTACATTTGTTAACAGTGGAATATAACACATTTAAATGGGAGTCTCTCAGCAAAATTTGGCGCATAAAAGTCCTTTTATCATATGGATGAGACTTGAGTCTACCATGATCCTAAATTAAAATAAAAAGCTATGAACCTAGGTAAATTCAGTACTTTGGTTGTGAAGCTAGTTAGGTTTTAGAAATCGACCAAGAAAGTGTTATTACTATTTTTTTGAGTTGTAAAAAAATTACTTTTGGATAACCTTTTAACTGTATATATTTTTTTTACTACTTTTCATTTAAATTTTTAAAACCTTCTTTTAAATTTTGTGTTCTATTATAAAATTGTGGTTTTGATTGTTTAGATAAACCTGTGTATTAAAAACTTGTCAAGTGTAACGTAATATTTGAAATCACTTAAGACATCTAAGAAGCTGGCGTTGCCAAGGAACTTGTTTACAACATGATTGACGTTTTTAAACAAATTGTCAAAAATATTTTTTTATTTAAAATAAAAACACAAATTTAAAAACTTATTTAAAAAATGGACTGCATTTCGCAAGATATTTTAGAATCTTTTAAGTTAATAATATTAAATCTTTTGCCAATTTAACCTCGTAAAAGATACTAGAAAGAGTACGCGCTTTTTAAAAAATGAATGAAGGAAATAATTTTTAAAATTATTGAAAATAGTTATTCTTAGAACTTATTCTTATGTTTCAATGTAACTAGTATTGCAAACTGATTTTGATTTAAATAAAAATTTTATTTAATAACTTATTAGTTAAAAAAATAGAAGCCGCAAGAAATTTTTAATAAAAATAATAAAAATAAAATTCATTAAAAATTTATTGGCATGCTCGGCTGGATCAGGAAGTAAATATTTAACCTCCCTAAGGAAAGTTAAATTTAGGGGTTGAAAACAGTAAGTGTTTTTTAAAAAGGTAGTAGAAAAAAACAATAAACTTAGAGCATTATTGTTTTTTTTTTGTTTAGCTTGATGTAAAAATTTGCGAAAAAAGTTCTGGTTTTTAAAAGAATGAATATTTTTTCATGAAGACAATGCACTCTCTCACAAGTTTGTCACAAATTAAGATACGAATTGTGGCAAAATCCATCTTTTTCGCCAGATTTAGTTTTTCTGACTTCTCGCTGTTCTTACATTTTAAAAAATGTATGCTTGGAAAACCATTTTCATCGAACAAAGAGGTGTTAGCAGCCGTTGAAGCGTATTTCAAGAGCCTTTCGGATTGTCACCTCAGGAATTAAATTCTTATATTAATATTACTAATATAATAAAATGTATTATAAACCAAAAAAATATTTTTCTTTTATTGAACAAACTAATCATTTAAAAAAAATATATATTTCTTTGTTTATATTTGTGACATTGTATAAAAAATGAAATTTTCTTAAATGGTACAGCTTTATTTTACTTATGAAGACAAAATATCTAAAACCCGACCAAATAATCCGTTCAATAAAATGCATCCATTTTGATTAAAATAAGCTGTGTAATGGAGGCCTTATAAAATTTCCGCACCATTACAGACCAAGCCATTAATCTATATTTTTATTCCGTAGTTCATAGCTACCTGTCGCTTGCCATCATTTTTCCATGCCTAGGAAATAAAGAATATAGGAAATATTTATGACGAGAATAGATAAATTTTAATTTTAAATTCGTTGAAAAGTATTGTTGAATCTTTGGTTAATATTTAATATACTGTGTGGTATTGAAAAGGATCCAATAAGCAATACAGAAGATATATCGAAATGTTTATTACATATTTTTAAGTTCTAAAAATATCGATTAAACATAATTACAATACATAGGGCAATACACGAAGATGCCCAATTTATGAATGAGAGAGCAAAAAGGTAATTCAAAAACACTCCACCAAAATTTTTTATAAAGTTTGAAATGTATTTTTTTTTGGGTAACACTTAAGTAACATGTGTATTTTCTGTATAAAAAAATGATAAAAATTGACGAAGTCAATACATTTCCATTATTGCATATACTTAAAATGCTTAAAGGTTTTGGAGCTAGTAGTAGATGTAAAGAAGCTAACCCGAAGCTCCAGAGTGCTGCAAAATTTAATTTTACAGAAATAGAAGTAAATTTTTTTATTAAAACACGAAGTTTTGACTTCCGTTTACGATACTCGTTTAAAACTAACGACAATTCTTAGATTATTCCAGTTTAAAGTTTGTTTACAGTGTATACTTATAAGCCATCAGCCCATTACACATCTAATAGTTAAGTAGAGTTTTCTAAAAATCATATTTATTTTTGCAAATTACTAAGTTTTAAAAACAACATGGTTAAAGCAAATATGTTTTTAAAGCAAACTAAAATAATTTTAAAACTATAGCATAAAACTACTTTTTAAAAATAGGTTTTGTTTTGACTGCGGTATTATACTAATTTTTCCTGCATGTGTCTTGATATGAACTATGGCATTAAAAAAAATGTTTGTTTGTTATTTTTACGGCCGAGTAATAATCGCTTTGTTAAAGTTAACGATGGACAATGGGTTAGATTTAACAAAAAGTAAAAATGAACACTTTTTGCAACAGGGTATAACTTAAATGGTAACTATTTGTCAAAAAATAATTTAGTTCGACATTTTGCATTTAAATCAAATAAACATATATAAAAAAATAAAAATAATTACCTTGCACAGCATATTAAAAAAAAAATAGGTTCGGCACTCCAACAAAGTCATTTTATATATTTTTTCAAAAACAAGCAGAACGATAGATAGCTCAGGTGACCCATTCTGCAGAACTTCTTTAAATTTAGAATTTAACAAGGTTCTTTAATTTAGTTTATGCCTACTACATTTTATTAAAACATTCCGGTAGGTAGATTCATATAGAGTAGACAAAATATTTGCTTTATTTTCCTTAATATTAATGTTTTAATTTAATACACATTAGTTAAACTATTTATTTACAAAAAATGTATTACTTATTGCTGTTAAAACAAAAAAAATTAATTTAAAACACTTTCCATGCTCTTCTTTCAACTTCAAGTAAGTGCAGTCTCTCTTCTGCATCGCAAGAGCATGCAAAATGTTTTAATTTAATGATTTAGGCGCTAAATTTTCCATTGTTTTCAGCTTGCATTACTAAATATTATAATTTTGCCAAGCCCCATGTCAGATCAAGTACATCTTTTCTCTCTTGGTTTTCGTGCTGATTAGTCGGCGGAGAATGGTATATGCCCCGCACGCCCACCACTCAGCACGTAGAGCGAGGAAAAAATGTTGCACTTTTATTCTTTTTCTCTCACGTGGAGTGTTCGCACGAGTAAGTTGAGTGCTCTAGCAGTGTGAGCTCGAAGGTTTTGATAAATAATCTGAATAAATAGCTTTCTATGACAAAATTTGCGAAAGTTGGTGTGCCCTAAGTTAACAATAAGGCTATTTAGATCGTACAAACCATCTTGAGTCCCTACTCTCCATTAGGTTTTGTATAAAATTATTATTTGTATATGTGTTTTAAAACTAGAAATCTTCTTGCGATAAAATTCTTGATCAAGTTTTACACCCTAACTGGATTTCGAGAAAGACCTTGCGGTGAATCGGACCTATACTACATCGGGTCTCTAACGGTTTTTTTTAGTACCGCTGTTATAGCTTTGGACACGCCTTAACTTAGGAAAGAGGTTAGTTAATTTTTGTAGTAATACATAGTTATTACATTAAATTATCTGAATTTTTTTATTTTAAAAAGAATAGATGGATAATAAACCGCAGTAAGTAATAAAGTTCTATATATGTAGTAGGCATGAATTAAATTAAAGAACCTGAAAAAACCCAAATTTAAACAAGTTGCGGTATTGGTCACTTAAGCTATCTATCGTACTGCTGGTTTAAAAAAAAATAAATAAAATGGCTTTGTTGAAGTGCCGAACCTATTTTTTTATTATGCTGTGGGAGAAAATTATTTTTTACATCTTTTGGGGCTGATTTTTAACGCAAATTCCAAACTAAACTATTTTTTGTTATCTAGTAACCATGAAATGTTTAAAAATGTGCTGCCTTGTCAAGTTTTTTATTTTTCACTCTTTGTTAAATTTAACAATTGTTAAAGCCATTGCTAACTTTAAGAACGCGATCATCACTCGGCCGTTATTGTATGTAAATAATGTTACTACCCCTTACCCCTATATACTAACTTTACTTAGCCGACTTTGTATTGTATCTCCCAAATAAATTTTTTACAGTAAAATTAATGCTGTTATAAATTTGAATTTAAAAGGGTAATATTTTGGCAAAGGATGTTTATCCATATGGGAAAAGGCAATCCTATTAAAGTTTCTTTAACGATTAACACTAAAATAATAAGGAAATAATTTATTTTATAAAATAATTAAACACATTTCTTAAAAAAAGAAAAACCAAACATAATTGCTCATATTAAATTCATGATAGTAGCCATTTTTAGCATTATACAATATAGGCATCAACCAACAAGTAACATTTTGCGCCAGAAAGTGATGCGTTCGGACAACTTAATAAGGCAAAAAACTTTGTATATGTAATATAGATTCCTAAATTATTTTAGGTATTTACTGAAAAATCTCGTTGATATACCTACGCCACAATCATACATCTACAAACGCAAATGCGATTAACAGTCAATGAAAACCAACAAACAATACGATGGATAATGCGATGGTCCTTCCTAGCCTTACGATACACTCATATTAGCCAGTAGGATGGAATGAGAATGTCTAATGTTCCAAGTTTAATTAAAAATAAGTTTTAGTATCTTTATAGCACTGCAAAACAAATTAAGTTTTTACAAGAAAGATCTAAATAGCCACACGTTCTGTAATTGTATTTATATAAAATTACATTCAAGTATAAATGTAAATACAACTTAAAAATTATGCAGAATAAATTTATAAATACATAAAAATATCAAACTAATTTAATTTGAAGAAGTTTTTCAGTCATTAAATTTGACGTGAATAATATCTTACCAAAAACACTTATGTAAAATAGGGGTCAAGTTCCTATCTAAAAATCTCTGCCCCCTAAAGTACTGAGATCTAAAATTAGACCTAGTTCTGTCAACAATAATTCTGTTCCACTCTGTCTGTTTTATTGAAAAATTATTTTTCATTTATACAAACAATTTTTTTGTTAATACAGACAGAACGGTAAAAAACTTGTTAAGTCAGAAAAGGGTTAAACAAAATTCTGGTCTAATTTTATATCTTAGTACTTAAAGTGGCGGATATTTTTTGAATAGGAACTTGGCCTTTATTTTACATGAGTGTGTTTAGTAGAATCTTTTTTCTTTTTTCCGGGTTCTATAAATAAAAAAATGGGGGCGGTGGGAATTTCATGCCTGTTTTCTCAGCATAGCTTGCTCTGTAGGTAGAACCTAAACTTTAGACAAAGCATGAAGTGCAAAAAATGATCATTTTTATGTCCCTTAAATCAAGCCTGGTTTGGGGTCCGATAGGCACAGGTAGCAATTTCCTTTTTTTAAGTAAATAATATTTTGCCTAAATTTTAAATTCTTAGATAAATAGGACTTTAGAAACTCAGGTTTAATCAGATTGAAAAATTCTAAAATACCCCCTCAATATCAGGTCCTGTTTCAGGGCGTTCCAAAAAAAATAAGCAATTTTTATTTTTTTTTCTAAACTTGTGTACTTACATACCTAATTTTTAGTTTCTATTACCTTGTAAAGTGTCCCATAATTTTAATGAGTCAATAAGTCAGTCAGTCAGTTAGTAATAAAATGGCCGATTTTCAAAATCAAATATATTGGAGACCACTAGGCATAACTTTCTCATTTTTTAATTAATTACAATACTTATTTGAATTTACATACAGAATTTCATACCTTAAACAAGATCAAAGTTATTATAATAGGGGAAAATCGGTTAAAATATTTCGTGTAAAATACACACATTCGTGCGGTAGGCCGAATTTGGCCAGGCGCACTTCCGTGCGCCTTAGTAATACTTCTCCAACGTAATATTTATTTCAAAAATACTACCATTGGTTTCTCTAAATAGGTTTACGGTTACATGTGACTCTCCGCAACTCTCCAATATTTATTGCTTACCTCTATTACTTTCAGTGGTATTTCGATAATAATTCTAACTATAATAACAATAATATGACAGAGGAACATTTTCCAATCTAGCATTAATGCGCGACACGAGAAATAAAAGCGGAAGCCATTAAAAGAAAATGGTGTCGGTTTTTCCAGATGTTTATGGCATCACTGGGGTATTAGGGTCTAGCTTTACTACAGCCATGAAATTTGTTAGGCTATTTCAGTAAATTTCAACATCTAGAGCATACGGAATTGCTATTTCAGTGTTTTTTACTAGGAGTCATTTGCATATAAAGTGCTGTTTCACATTGGACATTAAGCAAAGCATTTTAAAGAAAAAATATTGCTTGTTTATACAGACCGTTTTAAGAAAACTTATACAACTTTAAGTGTGACCATTTATTAGATTTTTTATAAAATAACTGGATTTATTAATGTTTTAAAATAACATAATATGACGTTTTGTTTTATCATGGGACACTCTATGAGGACCCAGAGTTGGCGTAAGTACCATAGGTGCACAAAGAGAAGTAATATGCAGTTCATTTCTGCGGGACTTAATGATCTAGAGCAGCGTTTCTTAACCTTTTTTGGCCCGCGGACCAGTAAAATTTGTAAAAAAAAAATTAGCGGACCAGTAATATTTTTATTTCGTAATTTTATAAATTAAAATTAGGTTATTATTATATTTTTTAATAAGTAATTTTTTTTCGCGCATAGAAGAAATTGTCCGCGGACTAGTAAAATTTCTCCGCGGACCACTGATGGTCCGCCGGACCACGCACGGTTGAGAATAGCTGATCTAGAGATTGGAGGAAAAAGAAAAAACCTCTGCTGGCTGCAGCTTTCACAGTCTAGAGAATCCAGAAAAGGAATTTTATTCTAAAGGGATGCATAGATGTCGCTGTGTGTTAATGTGTTCAAACTATTATATATATGGCTATGTCTAAAATTTTGAGCCATTTCAATAAAATCAAAAATTTGTATTTTTTTTTTTTCGTAAAAATATTTTTATTAAAAAAAATCTTTACTATTTAGAAACAGGTTTTCCAGACCTAAACTCATGTTTCGACACATTTTTTTTTAATTTTAGTAAGTTAGTCCTTTTTTTCGATTTTTTTTTGAATTGTATTTTTCGGAAACCCGATTTTGCATAATGTGCAGTTTTTGAACACCTTATTTCGGCATTTCAAATATAATTTTTATATATTTGGAGTTATTTTACTTATTACATTAAACAAGTTTAAACGGTTAAAAATTAATATTTGAATTCCGAAATACGGTATTTAAAATCTATGAGTAACTCGTTCAAATAATTTTTTATTTTATATATATATATATATATATATATATATATATATATATATATATATATATATATATATATATATATATATATATATATATATATATTATAAAAAATTAAATATTAATTGTATTACTATAAAATAAGTTAAATTTTATTACTAATTTTTAAATACTCATTTATACTTACTTATAAGATTTTTTTCATACCTCACCTAAGCTTATAATAAAATAAAATAAAAGATTTGTTGGGCTTTCATTGTTCTAATTTATTTAAAACAAAGTATTTCATCTGATAAGCATCTTGAATCTTTTAAAAATAACTTATTATGAATTCAACCAAAGACGTGAAAATACTAACAGTTAAAATAATGTGTTTAAAATAAAAGGCTATTCGCCTTTTATTTACCCTATATAACCTTAACTCAAAAGATTTTTTTTAAATCGCCCGCAAATGAAAAAACTGTATTTAAAAATAATTCTGGCAAAGTATTTCTTTTTTCTGTTTTCACAAGAAAATTGTAAATCCCTATAGAATCTCTGCTTCTTAAAATTTATCAGCAAAAGAAGGTAAAGTACACGCTAGATATAAAAGGGATAAGAGCAGGATCTTTTTAGTTATCCCTTCAAGAAGTTAATTGGGTTTATCCTGGATCTGTTACAGATCAAGGAGTAGATTTATAATCACATTTAGCGTAAATGGTTTTTAGAGTTTAATTTCTAAAGGCATAGTAAGATCACAGTATCTGTGAATTAGATTAAGTAAACAAATGATATATTTTATTATTGTCAAGAAAAACTATCGCAAGACCTTGATCTGATACATCTAAAGAACATTTTTTCCTCCATAAAGTGGCAGAGTTCTCATATTATGCATGAGCTACAAGATTTATTATTAAAAAAAATGGCACGTTTCAATTATTGTAAATTAACAACACATAAATAAGGATGTTTAAAGAAAGGTTTTAACTAATAAACAAATTTTTAAAATAAAATCATAGTTTTTAAAACAGAATATACCCACGTTTTTCTACATCGCAAAAAAGTAAAAAATGAATTATCATTTAGAGACACCTAACTAATGTTAATACATTTAATGGCATATAAATATAACACTAAGGTTTTTTTAATCAATAAAATAAGGTCTTATTGTATAATATATTTATACAGGCTTGATAATTAACAAGTGCAGTTTGGTCATTATAAATATATGGTCTTAAAAATCTAACCTAAACATATTCTAAGTAACAACACCTTTTGTTTTGTAGAATATAATTTTTTACCTTTGCCTTATTTTGACTAAGTTCATTGATACTGCATGGGCCTATTTTTTTTTTTTAATTTTCTTTTGAGTGGTTAATTCAAATTTTCAAAGATATAAGAGTCTATGCATTTTTTATATTCTAACAAATTGCCGTTGTTAAATCCTTAAAATAAATTTTCAATGATAGAAATTTAATTATATATATAAGGAAAGTACACTACCCGCCTTCATCCAGGAATATTGTATAAAATAATTCCATACATATTTAACACCACCAAAAATATTTTTGATAACTAGCTGTTATAGAGCGACAGTATTCAGTCAAAAAATAAAAACTCAAAAATTTACAGGGAGTTTATAATATAAGTGTAAACACAGATCTCATTTTGGGATATTTTTTAGTGGCATAGTAGTATGTAACAGAAATTCGTCACCAAGGCTGTTCTCAAATAAACCAATTCTTAACTTGAACTTTTATTTGTGGTAAAAAAAAATTAAATAAATTATTAATATTCCTTTTATATGGTAAACTAGCAATATCACTAAACAATTGCGGGCAATGTATAAAATTGTAAAAAAACGTGCATCGTACAAAAATATATTGTGTCTGCTATTTCTGAACCCAAATATACCAAACGCATATTTTTTAAGTTGCCTTGAAAAAGAATGAAACCTTATAAAATAGTAATTAACTCACCAATACCCCAAAACGATCTTGTTTTCTTATTGAAGGTCCTTACCTAAAAAAAAAACGTAATTAAAACATTATCACATTTGCATTAAGCAATAATTTCTTTACTAATTGTTAGGAACATTTAAAAATGTTTAATTTTCTTATTGCCCATAACGTTCATATAATATGTTATATTAAAAGAAATGTCCAACTTTATTTGCGGGAGGAACAGGCTATGTATAATTTTAGGTAAACATATACTTTATTTTAATTTTTAAAAATCATCCTGAATTGCAATAAGATTTACTGTAAATAGTTTCTTTTAAATCATGTTTTTTGAAAAAAAAAACACATTTTTATAAGAAATGCTGCCATTTCTTAAAAGTAATAAAATAACCAGCAGACTGATATATTTTACAAAATTTTAAAAATTTTATTTTATAAAATGCTTAAATGTTTCTAGCCACATGTCCTAAATACTTTGTATTTTGCCAGCCAAGGATTCACGACTAAAGGCATATAAAATATTTTTATTCTAAGTACAAAAAACACTTTTTTAAATCTTTTAGGTTTCCATGAACACACCCTTTATAAATAAAATTAAGAAAAACAAATGGTGTCAGATTTATTCAGATATAGGATCAATTTGCTTTTTTAATTTTCTTTCACGTAGTCTGTCTTTGTATAAAACTGACAAAATATAAAATCCTTTTTAAGAGAAAACATTTTGCAGATCAAGAAAATAAATTTTCTATATAAAAATTTTGGAAGAGATATACGGGGATTTTAGGAAAACGAAACAATGCAGTGTAAAGCACCAGTAAGCTAAATTTTTGTGACCAGAAGTTGTTTATATCTTAAAAAACCCTTAGTACAAAATTAAAAATCTACTTTTTAAGTTTTTTTACATTTTACAATTAAATTTACTGTGAGTGCCGAATTTTACAATTTAATTTATCGTGGGTACCAAATTTTTAATTCTTTAACTTGTTCTTCTCCAGCTTGGTTCAGGATGTCCAAGTACCGAATTATGGGAATGCAATACAGTGCACGACACCTTTTAGGCAATGAGGTTATACAGCCATGGACGTTATATACGTAAGTATTTCCTCTGAACTAACCTGGGTGTGCGTAATTTTATAAAGGCATTAACTTTGCTGCTCTGACGCAAAGCAATGGTTTAACGAGGCAAAGGCTGTTAATGCTGTATTTTTTATGTAAGATTTGAAATTCGTGATCAGTTGAGTATTGTTATTTAAAATTTTTAATTTAAAATTTTATAAAATATTTACTATAAAGAAAATATATTTTTTTAATTACATGATATGATATATTTTTTATTTACGTTTTATTTTGCACATAAACAACATTGTTTCATAAATACTTTGTTACAGACAACTATTGAACCTTTTTTTTTAGCATTTTTATGATTTTGTAATTTAGTAATACCCTGTACATGTGGTAAATGATGTAGTAGTTTTTTTATAAAAAAAGCGTACACGAATTAGAAAGAGAGGCAAGTTTTGCCATATTTGCGTAAAACCGGCTTGTCTAAATGATTGTTTATTGGAAGTTATCACACGTCATAGATTATCAAAAATGCAAAGCACTGATGTCGATGTAATTCATTTTGAAAATGCATGGTGTAACGTTTGATAAACTTTGACAGAAGAAAATAAAAATGCCTCGTCAGTTGTCTGAAGTTGAAAAGGCTTAAATTGTATCAAGAATCGAAGAAGGATGATCAATCCATGTTGTAGCGCAGTTGTATAATAGAAATAAATAAACTATATTGAAAATTAAGCAACGCTGGGAACAAGAAGATTCCCTAGAGAGGAAAATTGGTTCAGGTCGTCACAAACTTTCCAACTCTGAACAGGATGCTGTTTTTTTGGGATATTTAAGAAATAATCCATTTGCAACTGCAAGGGATGCTGTTATTGATACAGCATGTCCTGCCTCCCAACCTACCGCCGGCAGGAGAGTAACGGAATCTGAAGTAAAATGTCGCCCAGCTGCGAAAAAAATGTTTCTTAACGAAGAACGGCGACAATCGAGGATTATTTTTGCTTTAAATTATATATACCGCAATCCTCAATTTTGAAACAGGGTCATTTTTACTGATGAAAAGACGTTCCAGTCAACTTATAACGGCCAAATTCGTGTTTACCGTCCAAACAATACCAGGTTTGAAGAGCGATATACTAACCTCCTCACTTCTAGACATGGGCGTTTCTCTGTAAATGTATGGGGCTGGATAAGTGTTCATGGACCTGGTGTTTGCTGGCGAATAGAGGGAATTACATTAACATATATATAAAAATATATTGTTACCAACTGCTGAGCAAATATATCCCAATAATACGTTTATATTTTAACAAGATAATTGTCCAGTCCATACGGCCAATGCTGTAACCCACTGGTTTCAAACCCATAATGTGGAAGTGCTGCCTTGGGTCGCTTATAGTCTCGATATCAATCCAATCGAAAATATTTGGGGAATAATCGTAAAAAAATATATATAATCGAAATTTTAGGCCACAAAATTTAGAAGATTTATGGGAAATAATACATGCGTGCTGGGAAGAGCTTGATCCAAATATTGTATCAAATATAATTCAGTCAATTCCGAATAGTCTGGCTCAAGTATTAGAAAAACAGGGATATATGACAAAATATTAGATTTTATTTATTCTTGTTAATCGTTTTTTGTTTATATTGTAATTTTTATAAAACTGTTTCGTGTACGCTTTTTTATTAATACAACTGTACATCGTTTATATAAATTTGTTTTCTTTATTTTATTGATGTCACACCAATGGATGACATTTTCCATAACCTTGATCATCTAATAACCTCAAATAGAGAAATATTGACATCAGCCGGTTTTACGCAAATATGACGAAGGTGGCTCTCGCTTTAATTCTTGTACGCCTTTTTTAAGAATTTAACGGTAAATGTTGGAAACTTATTTTTTTTTCGATTATCAGAACTTTTTATAAAGATTTTGTTTTCCAAAATCCGTAATAATTTCTTTTTTCATCTTGTCAGCTGTTTGGGGTTTGGTTAGGTTAGGTTAGGTTTAAAAAATGAGTGTACTTTTAACGCCCTTCACCGCGACCGCTTGGTCTATTGTGGCTCACACCTATTTATATTTCTCCCCTGTTTGGGGACACACTGTATATTTTCTTAATAAGTGTAAAAAATATGTATGGGATTTTACCACAAAAAGCACTGATATATGCAAACCTTTTTTATCTTTATGACAACCCACGAAGGCTTATGTCGAGAATAATAATAGATGCCGTGAGTGCCGGGTTTTTAGCTGCTTAACCATTTTATCCCCCAGTTTCGTCAACGCTGTCCAGGCACGTGTGACCTAGAGTTAAACTAACTACACCCAAGGGCATACGGTGTTCACTGGCTGTTACCCATCCAATTACTAACCGTGCCCAACGTCGCTTAATTTCACTGATGTCACAAGAACTGATGTTTTGCCGCGGCAAAGGTCGTTGGTGGGGGGGAATCGAACCCGGGTCGCACGCTTGCTGGGCAGGGTCACTGACCACTATGCCACCGAGAGTCTTTATTATTACTGCGCTAATCAGCTACATCCACAGTTTAAATTCCTTTAAATTATCTTCAACCTAAAATAAAGCAGAACAGCATGATAAAATAAATATACCTAATAAAATATTGCCGTGCTCATTTCAAATTTCTTTTTATATCCCATTTCCTATGTATTTTTCTACCAGACTCTATCTGTTTTATTGAGCAGGAGCATCAAAATTTCCTGTTCTATACGATATTCACAAGGAATTCAAAATGATATATTTTATTGTTAGACCTTTTTCCTGCTTATCTTTTTTACCAGCGAAAGTTTAATACGCAATATAGCTTTTGACTACTTGATTGATCCAATTTACTATAATTGAGTTATATTTTACTATATAAGTTGTCAATGGTTTTATTAAACATTTTGATCTTTTTGAATACAACTATGTATAATATTGTGCATCATAAATAACTACTTAACATTACTTTTATTACTTAAAATAACGTAGTTGCATTTCTTTTTTAAAAGGCGAATCTAACTGTTTAATATTTAAATCCTCCAAACAAAAAAAGCAAAGTATATAAAAATAATCTTATGGGTTTTCTTGACTTGAACTTATAAAAAAATAAAAAGCTTTTAACATTTTGGTCACATATCGGACACCATAAAAAAAATTAAAGCTATTTTAGATCTAAATAATAATAATTGAAATTAAAATTATTTTATTAAAACTATTAAATTTTATAATATTATTTTTTCATATCTTGGGACAGGCATAAGTACCAACATACCATGTAGGTGTTCTAAGGAAAGAGGTAGTTTGTTAGTTTCACAGTGTAGGCACTCTAAAGATAAAGAAAAGAATAAAGTGAGAACTCGGGTTCTGGTTAAGGGATGCATAGAAATGACACTCCATATTGATCTATTGGAAGCTGCCGAAGGATGAATAATACTGGCTATTTATTTGGGAAAGAAGCCGCGAAGATAACTATAAAAAGCGACAATTCCCTTTCAGCGCGTCGCGTCGGTGGGAAGCTTTCTTGTAAAAGTGGAATCTTCTTTTTGAATGGTTTTGAAAATGCGAAAAAATGTGGAAGACGCCTTTCTTCAGACATATAAACAGTATTTCAAGTAAGAAATATATTAAGTATCTAGATTAGAAAAAATATAATATTTTTTGGGTCGAAAGCGGAAACCGGGGTTTTTGAAGCTGTTGTAGCTGTGAATGTAATGTGTTAGTGCTAGTTAGGGATGTTATCGAAAGTAACGCCAACAGGGTCAACTCTTTGTTTCGCAGAACCCTAAAAGTTTTGTTTTATTTATTTAAAATTAAATATGCACTATCTGATTAGGGTTATTAGTATATGGTACTCTATACTAAAATGTTATTCGCTAAATATTCCAGTAATTACATATAACCGTCTTCTAAAACGTTTCCTAAGTTTATTACGTAAAGGTAAAATTTTGTAACGTGATTTTCAATATTCCCACAATTAGAAATGTAAAAATTTTAATTCTGTCAACACGTAGCTCTAAAGGAAACATCCATTAATTAGGGGAGGTGTTTCTCTTTTAATTAAAATCCCTTTTCCTTACGTGAGATTTTCTTTTTAATTTTTTAATAATTAAATTTAATTACGTGTATTTTGCTAATTAAACTCTGAGCGTATTTTTTTTATTTGTCCTCAATATAATTAAATATTCAGTAGTAATAAACATTTTTTGCACACAAAATGGGACACGGACGTGGGTATCCGGAAATAACGTTCAAATAAGTCTAGGAATGATTTCACATGTTAAATTATAAAGAAAAAGTTTATATCAACATAGGTCCGCAAATGCGTCATAAGGTTGCTATGACGAATCAAAGATGGCACCGGGATATGGGGGTTCTATTTTATATCTCTGGAACCGTTTTAGATGGTCATCAGAGTTTTAGCATATGAATTGCTTTTAATAGTAAGCACTTTTTAGTGTTTTTACTAAATTATTTTTTTACTCAGGGAAGTACCGAAAGGGGAGGCCTCGATTTAATTTGTTTACATTTTTATTAAACGCCCTATTTCTGCGGTAAACGAATTTTACATAAGGATTTAAAAAAAAAGTTTATTTGATTATAATTGTGTTAATAACAGTGTAATTAAAAAATATATGTATATTTTTCTCGCCTTTCAAAAAATGCCGGAATACTCTTTTGCTTGGGCGACCATGCATGCACTATTTTCTTTGAAAAGTGCTTTCTCGAAAACGACTAGCCTGGCAAGTTTTCAACAAGAATACCTTTTTTATGTTATTTATACCGCGGAGTCAGAATTTTTATTGAAAACTGCAAAAATATGTCGTTTAATAAAAATGTGAATAAATTAAAGCGAGGCTTTCCCTGTCGGCACGACCCTGATTAAAATAATAATTTAGTAAAAACACTGAAAAGTACCTACTATTAAAAGCAATTAATATGCCAGATGACTATCTGAAACGGTTCCAGAAATATAAAATAAAACCTATATCCCGGTGCCATCTTTGAATCGCCATAGCAACCTTATGACGCATTTGAGGACCTATGTTGATAAGGGTGATTCCTAAGTTGACGCTTTCTTTTTAACTGTATATAGAACTCATTAAAATAAACAACTTTTTAAAATAACTTTTTTCAAAATACTAAAAAATAAGGAACTTACATTTATTTATTGTGGCGAATACGGTCCTAAGTAAGTAAGTTGTCACCTCCTAAGAAATCTTTGGAAATCTTGGAAACGTTGAACGTGATTTTCCCGCAATGTTTTCCACACTTTTTTTTACTTAAACCGACCTAACTTGCAATCACCCGAGTACTTGGTACAATCTCGAAGCAACGTTTGCAGACTAACGACACTTTCCATAAATAAGGAACATATCCACGTATTTATTGTTTTTAGATTGTGCCATTTTCGCGATTTAACAATGATTTAAAATTAAAATTAATTCTCGCCTTGTCAGGTTAAAGCAACTGAGCCAAGCGACTGAGTCATACGGTGTGATTAGGGTGGCAAAAAACAAGTGTTAATAAGAAATAAACTATTTGTTTATGTTCAGTCCCGCACTAGCCACACTTTCAAATAAATTTATGTAGCTTTGTTATTTTTGGGTTTTTTTAAAAATGTTATTTAAAAAAGTTGCTTATTTTAACGAGTTTTATACACAGTTAAAAAAGAAGCGTCAACTTAGAAAGTATTTATTGTTAAACTACCCACAGTAAGCCAGATTATAAGGGTAGATTTCAGAAATTAGGGTAGACTTTTAAAATGTTAGCAGTAGCATGACATACACAAACAAACACATTGGTAGTGAAATAGTAAAAAAATATACTTTCTGCACGCCACTAGATACAGGGCCATATAAATTTGACGGCTACACGGTGAGAATGTTTTCTTGCTATTTTAAAATATGGTGTAAGAATTTTATAAATAAAAGACTTACTTTAGATTTAAGACAACCCTTAAGATTAAAATCTAGTGGAGTTAGGTTCGGAAATCTAGCTGGCTATTCGATAACGCCTTCTTCTTCCGATCCATATATGTATTTAAGAAAATATATAAGGTAATCTCAAACTATTAGCGAATAGTGTGGAGGCGCACCGTCCTGTTAAAATCCTTTATATATAAGAAAATAATAATTGAAAATTAACACAGAATTCAATGTTTTTCTTGATAAAAAAAATCCCAGAAATATGGAGTTATTTATGTTCATTACTAAATTTGTCGATCACTGTTGACTTTAGGTATAGGATATGGTACATGAAACATAATAAGAATTTGAGGCAGAATTTAAAAATGTAATAAAATATAGGTTTTTCATTTAAAAAATGAAGTTGGTTATCGTCGCTTATTTTTGGGCCACTCTGTATATATAACTTTACCACGAAAAAAAAACAAAGCCAATAATAAATATTGCTGTGCCTAAGCGTTTTTAAACAAAAATCCTGAGGATTAAATGAATTTGTTCCAACCCACGCGCTCTCGCTGCATAATAAGGAGTTATTTTTAACCTTAAATTTTATTTTCATTTATAAAGGGTTTTTCAATAGGGACGCGCGAACTTTGACAGCGCATAGCGGCCATTTTGGTAATGCGATAGCTGTCAAATTTAGCATGAACACTTATTTAGTCGTGACATTTCACCATGGAACGTTTCACGCTTTAACCACGCGTAGACATTGTTAAACTTTATTATTAAAATCAGTGCTCTATTCACCTAACGTTCCGTGCATTGCGTTCAATTTATGGCGTTCATGGCCGTCCTGCAAATTCCACGATCCGTCGTTTAATAAATAAATTTAAGACAACCGGATCGGTGATTGATAAAGCAGTGCCTGTGCATCAAAGAAACGCAAGAACGTTGAAGAAAACTGATGCCGTTCGGGACAGTGGTAAGAAAACCCCAGACAGTCCATTTCGCCTCTTGCGCAAGAGCTGGGTCTTTCTGCGACATCAACTTGGCGGATTTTGCGTCGAGATTTGGGTTATCATCCATACAAAGTTTAATAAACTTAAGAGCTAAAACCCAACGACCACAAACAGCGCTAATTGGGCTTTAGAGCATTTGGCGACTGACCCTGCTTTCGGAAAAAAAACATCTTCAGTGATGAGACTCATTTCTGGCTGAGTGGATTATAGCACAGGAGATGAGGCATTTTGGCTAGGATTTTTTTTGTCCTGCATGGATTTACTTGAAATTTTCACAGAGGGTAGGGTATAGCCCAAGTTTATTGAAAATAAATTTTATATCATGCCGAGGTGTGCTTTTATCCTGGGGGTGGTTGTCACCCCATCTTGGGGGTGGAAATTTTTTATTACATTTTTACTACAGAAATCGATAAAAAAAGTAATTTTAAGTAAAAAATGTTCTATACATTCTTTTCGTAAAACTAATATTTTCGAGTTATTCGCGATTAAAAGTAAATGTTTTTCGACGAAAAAATCGACGTTTTTAATGGTGTTTTTACGAATAACTCTAAAAATATGCATTTAAAAAAACTATAAAGAGCAAAATTGTTACTTATAAAAAAACTAGAAAAAAATGTTTTTTTTATAATTTCTCTACAACCAATACAGACCGAGCTACGGCTCGTTAATGGTTAGCTTTTGTTCGTCAAATGTTAAATTTAAAAGATTCAAAGTCAAATAGCGGGAAAAGTTTGCATTTTTCAAGGAAAACATATAAGGTCTTTTTTAAAGTATATAATAAGACCTTTCTTTTAAAAACAAAAAAAGAGTTTTTAGCATGAAAATTGAGCGAGTCATGATAAAAATAAGGTCGGTCCCTTCTTTTTTCTACGAAAAGATCATTAAAAACAACCCCCTAATTCCCCTCTTAATTAAAATTAATTATTATTTCATTCTAGAAGTTTAACCAAATATAAGAAATATATTTCGTTAGAGGTTTTTCTTGTAATCCTAACTACTAATTATTAATTAAATAAGTTGGGATATTTATAAAATATTTTGGTGCATGCGCCGGTGAAAATATTTAGGAAGAAATATAATACGAAGTTCAGCCGCTAGACACCACATATAAGAATATGGTGGGGGATATGATAGCTTACTTGGGTACTAATAAATAATAAAGGGATCATCTCGTTCCTGCTTCCCAACTTGGTAAGTTGTCTGATTTTTGCTATTACTATTTGATATTCATTTATAAAACTTATTTCGTTTTATGTAAATGTTACTTGATTTTAGATTATTCTAAATTATTATGAATTACAAACTGTGATTCCAGGGTTTGTATTATGTTTTTGGAATACCTTTGAAAGAAAATAACCTCAAAACACGTTTTAACAGCTTAACCTTTCTGGGTAAATTCTCGTTTAATCCAAGTCATCGTGCAACTTTTTAACAATTTTATAATTAGAATAGAACAAACAAACTTCAATCTTTCTATCACAATAAATATTTTTGGGAACTGATCTAAATTTTATGAAAATTTACCAATTTCGTCAAAGATAAACTCACTAGAATATTGCAAAGAATATCACACGAATCATCTATTTAAAAATCAGTTTCTGCCGATCAATTATGATTTTAGGAAAGGAGTAAATTAGAGAAATCTAACCAAAGAGAGACCAGATAAACGAAACAACGAGTCCTGGACGAAAGTTAAATTTGAAGCAGTTTTGAGGAGACATGCTCGAGTGCATCAACAAGTTAAGTACAGTATGGTAAGTTTTCCATTTTCCTATTAAATTTTCGATATTTTTTATGTCTATTTTTTATTTTTAATAATTTAAATCTCGTTTGAGGAAAACTTACCATATCTTGATTTGTGTAACGGTACCGAGCATTTCTCCACTTCTGACTGAATTTTATCTAAATTTCTCTTTATTTTATCTTCAACTCGTGTAAAATTTTATGAATTAGCAAGTATCAGACAGCATAAATCATAGTGGGGTTAGGCAGGAGAGATCTATCGTCAGCTATTTAATTATTTTAAGTTGTTTTTTTATTAATGTAAATTCATATCTATTTTTAGTAAATTGCCTCTGACGATAAATCAAATTTTATTAGTTATAAGAAATTAAATAATTTGGAATATTATTTCCGAATTTGGGTTACTTCTACCTGGAATAAGGGAAGAATGCAGGGAGATTCTCGATAATTTTTATTATTTTTTTACTGTTCATTACTTAACTAAAATAAAATAATTTGTCGTTCAGTTTAATAATATATTTTCTGTAACTTATTACGATATAAACTTTTTATATCTTAAAACAAGGAGATTGGTGTACTATTACCAGTGTTCTTGGGATATCTTATTTTTATTCTAATTTTACACTAGAAATTAGACATTTATCCTTTTTGCATGTAAAACAAAATACAATGGCGGAAGAAACTCTCAGGCTGTCAAGAACCTAAGAGATATAACATCTAGTCAACAGCTTTCAAATCAACAAAGGCCAATCCGAGGAACTCCAGGCATAGGTTCCCTGCATACCAAAACAAGGTCTCCACCGTCAGATTCTTCTAACCTCAGGAGACAACTTTCATCATCAGGACAGAGCTGCCTTGCACTGGGAAGTATCCTCTAGTCAATACATACACAGAAAGCATAGTTGAGAAAAGGTGACACATCCAAATAACACATTATGCCATTCTGAGGATGTTTCAAATATGTAAAAATGTCTAATAATATCAAATTTCAATCAAAATATTGATTCACCTTTAAGAACTAAAATATTGTGAACACAATTATAATTTTAATAAATTATTTGTAATTTATAATATCTTTCTATCTCCCTTTCTTTGCAAGCAAACGAAATTTCAAGGCATTTTAAAGTCTCTTTAAAAGATAGTTTTAAAAGCTAAATTCATAACTTGTTAATTACCTAATTTGTCGCATTAAATTATATAGTGCCTTGGGATTTCTGGCGCCCATAAAAAAAATTAAGTTTCAACGTCAAACCAAGCTATCATTTCAACAACCTCACCCGAGATGAGTTTCATATAGCCTAGTGGAACGTGGGCTTTTTATAACAATTTACAAGTGGTGCCCAACGCCCTTTTTTCCAACCAATTACAACCGAAGGGGGTCATTTTCCTCCAATAACACAGGTCCACAAAAAAAAGTGGTGGAACACGAATCTAAAGTCAAAATTAGGGGTCAAGCAGCAAAAAATCAAGAAAAACCCAAAAAACCGACACGGTACATTTACCGGCTACCACGGAATGTTTGGACTACGACTATATAAACTATACAAAATTAAACATCTTAAACATAATATAAAAAGATATAAACATCTTATAAATTTCTGGTGCAGAAAATTTCCCCAAAAATAAAAACAAATGAATTTTCAATTTTTTTAGAGGTATACCTTAAAAAAGTTCTAACTATTCGGTTATTTGATTATAACTCGAAAAATATTGCATTTAGACAAAAAGGTTATGAAGCTTAAATTTAAGGTCTTGTAAAAATACATAGTTTATGTCATATACGGCCGAGTGATGGCAATGGACTTAGCAATTGTTAAAAGTTAACAACGGTTTAGAATGTTTAACAAAATGTCAGATTTTGACAGTTGCCTACTAAAATCATTGAATAACACTGAAAATGACGTTTTGTTAAACATTCTAAACCGTTGTTAACTTTTAACAATCGCTAAGTCCATTGCTAAATTTAACAACGCGATCATCATTCGGCCGTTAAAGTTTCGTGTATCTTTAATAGTTTTTAAGATATCGACATTTAAAATTTAAAAAAATCGTTAATATCTGAAATTACGCCTTTTTTCCATTTTTTGCTGTTTGACCTTCAATTTTGACATACGCCAGAAAATCCTAGTCCCACACCCAGCACCCACCACTTTTTTTGTGGGCCTATGTAATAACTATGACTAAAGGTGTTCTGCTACCATATGGCATCCGAGACCATTACACCCACGGCGTGATCATATCAAACTGTGGCTTACGTCTTTTACCACATGGCCTTTTTAACATTGCTTTACCATCGTGCATAAAGCAGAAGCGAGATTCATTAGTAGATGGTCATTCCTCCAGCTTCTACCAAATTAATGCTAGGGTGCCTCAGGGCTCAGGCTCACCCACGCTGATTCTTCTACACCTTAACGATCTTCCCTCTTCCACAATCAATCCCATTCATAGTTTTGCTCGACGATAGTACCCTCCACTCTAGTATTCAATTTCTTAAGCCACCATGTAATTCTGATTTAAAAAACAAGCGCAGGTCAATGCAGATATCTCTTTCACCAGACCTCAAACTTATCTTGGATTGGGGCGCCAAAAATCTTGTTCAGTTTAATGCCTCGAAAACACAGTGTTCGCTGTCGCTAAAAAAGTCTGCCAATGCTCATCCCTTACATGCCAAGTTCTGCAGAACAAAGAGTCGTTTAATCTCGTCGGCGTTACTTTTGAGAAAAACCTCAACTGGCACAAACACATAACATCCATAGCCTCGGCAGCTTGAAAAAAGCTTGGATTCCTCTTCCGAGCCAGAAAATACTTCTCTTCTTCCAATCTGTACACTCTGTATGTATCCTAAATCAGACCCTGTTTAAAATATTGTTCTCATGTCTGGGGAATGGCGTCTCCTACAACACTTAGCATTCTGGACTCCATTTAAAGAAGAGCTGTTCGTCTTATTAATGATCAACATTCATCCTTTACAGTTCAGTTAGAGAGGCCCCGAACTTTCCGCTTTCTTCGTTCCTTCATCCCTCGAGTGTCAAGACTATGGAACCTGCTGCCCGCAGAAGCTTTTCCTTCTCCTCCCAATCTCCAAATATTTAAGTCTCGTGTGAACAAACTCCCTCTCACCACACTAAAGACACCCACGGTACGTTAGTACTTAGGCATCAGCATTCGTGGACTGTCCCAAGATAAAAAAAAAGAAAATCACCATCACTTAAGATCACTTGATCTCATCCTTTATTATTTCTATATCTCTGTTTTCCTTATCTTACCTAAAAATATGGAAGGAGCTTCTTTTTATCTGCCTTTTTAGTATAAATAAAAGATTTTAACTGTACATTTTCTAAAGTTTTAAAATATTTGTATGTATGTTTATGTGTGTAGTTTGGAGTTTTGAGTATTTTTGAGTGAGATTTTCTTCAAAGATAAGACAAAACATATATATTATAATGTAAACTTTTAATGTCAGTATTAAATATAAAGTATTTGATTATTGAGATGAGTTAAGAAAGTTATTAACCTCAAATGATAAGACATACTTAGTTAGATTAAAATACCATTTCCTCCCAATACTTCTGCATTATATTATCAAGAAGAAATTTTTATATTAAAACATATAAAAATAAAATTTAGTAATATAAAAAAAATACTTTATGGGTTAAAGTGAAAAATGTAGCATTAACTACCGGTCGCGCGCTTAAAGCTTCCAGTCGTCGGCAAGGCGAGCGCCAACTTTTCGGATTAAAATTGCTGAATCTTGGCGAAAAATTAACGTAAAAACATTTAAGGAAAAGCAAAATGTTCGACTTGCCTACGGAAATAATCATAACAAATTAAAATAGTGATATTTTAATTTACCCTTGTGAAAAACTATATAAGTTGATAATACCGCTACGACCATAGTAGAAGAGAAATAAATTATTGCTTTTACTTTTGACGTCAAAAAGTAAAGTTCGTGAATGCAGTTTTATAATTTTTTTAGTTTAAATTCAAAGTAATTTAAAATCAAAATATGCTTTCAATAAGGTCAACTTAACTTTTTTAGGCGTAAAAAAATATTTTATCATTTTTTTAAAATTAAGTTTTTATAAGTAATGTCCCTTTTTTTGAATTGACTATGTATTTTGGCAGAAGTAATAAAGGTAAATTATAGAGCCATTGGATTTTTTGCCTTTAAGGGATCGCCGCGCCGTCACTTTTTTACTATAAAATATTAATCTTGTTGGGTTAGCAATTAAAGACAAAGAGTTTCATTAGACCACTGTAAAATTAAAATTACTTTAAAATTTATATCAATTCTATTTCTTAAACCCATTACTGCAAATTATTCCGATTGCAACGCCTTTAGTCAGAATTTATCCAACTAAAACTTTTTCAGGATAATTAAATCCACTTTAAAAGTTTTATTTTCCTTAGAATTTTTATTTAAACGTTTCTAGAGAAGTAATTTAAAGCCCTAGAACCCGAGAAACTTTTACTTTAAGAGCTCCTATATTGTAGCTGTTAAAACGTGCAGAATAAAGTACGTAATACAAATAAGGGTTATGTTTATAACTTTTGCCTAACAATTAAATAGTAGTGTTAAAACATAAATATTTGCTTTTTTTTAATTTTAACCCGAAATTTAGGGGGAATAATGAAATATTTACACCTGATTGAAATTACACTCTCGTCGCAAAATAAAAAACGTTAGAGACAGATAATATATGTCTATTTTGTTTACAGAAAAAATCATGTTTTCTGCAAAGTGACGTCCGTCCTTGCATTGCCCCAAAGAAATTCTATGGTGTCCATCATAATGATACCCAAAGTGATCTATATGGACCCCAGGTGTCGACTACTACCTGCAAGTGTTCAAGAAAAAGTAAGTAGTACTATGTCAGCTTTTGGAAAAACTAAATATTAGGTAATAGATCGTCACCCCATCATACTCGTAACCAGTAAGCTCTTTCAAATAGTGAATATTGACTATGCGCTGATCATTCGTTGGTCGGTTTTACAGGATAACTGCGGTTTATTGACTAGAAAATAGATCTAGAAAATGCCAAAAGTCGCCATCTTGAAATAATACCTATACTCAGGATGCCATCTGAACGATACATACGCGCTAAGAATCCTTTTTAAAACTTTAATTTAGCATACTAAGTACAACTGTCCAAAATTCCAATTTTTTTACAAAAGACAAGGTTGAGCTTGGCCTAGTAATGGAACATTTCCGAAAATATATACAGGGAAATATTTTCGGAAATATATCTGGATACTTTGGAACACATTTTGCGGTTATTTTTAACCCTGTCACTTTAACCCCCTAGGAGGGTGAGCTTTACTCCTAAATTCTTAAATGGAAAAGAGGGTCCACTGATACCTCATTTTCAAGATCATCGAATCCTTTTTTCAACGCTTCCTAGTTTTTTAAATTTGATGCAGTAGTTTTTAAGAAAATGCGTTTTATAAACATAATCGGCCAATAATCGAAAGTAGCGCTTTTATAATTTTGGTACTATTTTTTATTTAGTATTTTTGTTTTTAAATCCTGTCCTATCCAACTTAAAAAGTAAAGAAGCATTAAATGTCACTTTTTTATCACCCAATAAAATGCGGATACTTTTTACTTATGCTTTAAAATTATAAAAGTATTGTCATTGTCTTGTTTAGAATTTTATCAGTCCAAGGTAAGCAGTTATTTCTGCTATGGAATTCAATGTTTGATAATCCATAACCCGAACTTGTTGTTCAACATTTGTTTCTCAGATGAGTGTTCGTTTTTTGTGAACGGGAATGTTAATCGTCATAATTGTCGGTATTGGTCTGACGAAAACCGGCACTTATTTTATGAAGTTCACACTCAATACCCTGAAAATTAAACGTCTAGGCTGGAATTTATGGCGATTGTGTTGTTGGTCTTTTTTTTACCAAGAAATCTAACAGGACTAATGTACTTGCAATTTTTAGAAGACACTGTCGATCCCGCATTGATAGAAATTGTTGAACATAATGACCTTTACAATGCGAATGAGTTGACATTTCAACAAGATGGGGCAGTATTTGAATGGCAGATGGATCGGACGAAGAGGACCAGTGAAGTGGCCTGCAAGGTCACCAGATTTAAGCCCTTTAGATTTTTTTCTGTGGGGTAACTTAAACAGTAAAATTTATAAAACTCAACCGGAATCTCTAAATGATTTACGTCAACAGATCATTGACGAATCTCCGAACATTACACCTGAAATGCTTCAAAACGTCCGAAACCGTTTTAAACAAAACCTGTATGAATGCATGGAAGCAGGAAGCCAACGTTTTGAATACTTGTAAAATTAAAAAGTAAGTAAGTCAGTAAAATAGAAGGAAAGTTTTAAATGTAAATGTTGTTTGAAATTATCTCCCCCCCTTCGTAGGGTTACCCTTACAAAAAACTGAAGGCTGTGCTTAGAAAGAATGACGTTCTCCCAAAAAAATGGCCATTAAAAAATTTAAAGATAATAAAACAATTATTTTTTTAATGTTGACTTGTTATTATATTTAAAATTATTTCCTCGAAACTTACTGCATTAAATTCAAAAAACTAGGAAGCGTTGAGAGGAGGATTCAATGATCTTTAAAATGAGGTATCAGTCGACCTCCTTTTCCATTTAAGAATTAGGAGTGAAGTTTACGCCCCCTAGGGGTTGAAGTAACAGGGTTAAAAATAAGCGCATACTGCCTAACTACACTCTGATAAATCAGTGTGTAGTTAGGCAACACATTATACTTTTATGAGAGCCGGAGTACCGTTTTTGGTGCAACGCGTATGAAACTATATCCGCGCTGTACCATTAACCGTCGTCGTCTCATCATTCGCCTTTTTTGTTGTGGTTTGTGCCCTTTGCGCAGTATTAGTTTCGATTGTTTTGCTTTGTGTGATTATATTTTGTGGTTGCAGAAGTTTTTTGGATTGATAAAAACCTTCTTATTTTAGTGATTAGTGTTTATTAAATTGTTACTATAATTTTGTGTTTATTGTTTGTTACTTATAATATCGTAACAAAATGACTAGAGGTTGTATGGTTTTGTCTTGCAAATCCAAGGGTAACATACATAAGTATTTTTTATATTTAAATTAGGTGCTTCTTATGAAACGTAACGTTAGGTAACCGAATAAATAGTAATATATCAATTATAAATAATAGAAAATGAAAATTTCATAGGAAATAGCATTGAGAAAAGTAAGGCAATCTTAACTATCTTTTAGATGATTTCTACAATGTTTGTGTATTTCTGTGGATTATTAAAAAGAAATAAGGTTTACATTTAGGTACTTTTATTTTATTTAATGATTTAGAACATTCTTTTAAAGGATCAAATTATTAATTACTGGGCAGACCAGCCAAATTTTAATATATACAGGTCCCTCTAATTGAATGAAAGAAAGAACAATTTTATGTTAAAGTTCCTTTTTGCTTTTTCTGTATTTGTTTAAAAAGAAATTAGATTTTTGGTTTCTTAAACTTACATTATCAACTATTTAAGCTCGACATACTGTAGACACATAATATTTAACGTATACTGTTACAATGGATACCTAGGTACCAAAGGTTACTAAACATTTTTAACCACTGTTATTCTGTCTCATGAATGTTTGTTATTAGTGAAAAGTATATGCCTAAAAAGCAGTTATAAAAATTTTCACTTTTTAATGTACAACCAGAATCTTAGGATTAGATTAAACTCATTTACACTATTGCCCTTCTTTTATCACAAAATTGGTGATAAGTACATGAAACTATCATACAATGTTTAAAATTTATTTTTAAAAATCGTGTTTTTATTTATTTACAAAGATTTTTGGTAAAAATACAAAACTCCCAAAAATATCGACCATTTAAATGGAAGGCTGTAAAGTGGCGCCATCTATTCTTTCCATATTATATCAAATGATATAAAACCCAAAATTACACAATAATTTTAAATATTCTATGGTAGTATCGTTTAATAACCAACAATTTTGTGCAAAAAATAAAAAAATACAGTGGATGCTTGAATTTGACATTTGATAATGTCAACTTTATAGATAGTAACAAATAATTATAAAAGTCCGGCTCTGACCTACTATTCATTGCGCAAACTCCGCGGGGCCAATCCCCCTATTCCCGCTGCCCTGCAGGCCTGGACAATTTTGTTCTACAGTATTGGGCTTCCATACACCCTTAAACTTCCTTGATCGTATTGCAACTAATGTACAATAATGCAGCGAAATTCAATAGAGATGCTTGACAAGATATTCAGATAGTTTAAGTAAAAAAAAATTGTGTGGTATATCCGCTGATAGAGGCCAAAGTTGTAGCGAAAATACGCTAGCAACGATTTCTTTTTGTGTGGCGCTATAAAAGAATTTGTTTATTTTAAAGTTTTTAATAATGTGAATCATCGGCATCGAGTAGAAATGATGCTAAAAAACGAACTTTCTGCTAGTGATTGGAGATAAACCGAGGACATTTCGTGCATACTAAGGTATCAGTTCTTTTCTTATAGTTTTTGTTGCATTTTTTTTTAATACAAAAATATTTGGCCAATAATACTGGAATAAGACCACTATTACTAATGCTAATTAATGTAGTTTTTAGAAAACAAATTATGTTAGGTACAGTAACGAGATTATTCTTATCGTTTAATAATATTTTACCCTTCTATACTATTCTTATTGTATTTTTTTTAAAAGATGTTTGGCGAGATGGTAGGCAAAGTTAAAAGCCTTTCAGGGGCTAAAAGTATTTACTTGACCAGGGACGTTGCAATCACGCAAAAAAAGCAGTTTTGCAAAATTTTGAAAAAGCATTGATTGTGTCTCAACATTACCTAAGGAATCACCCATTTCAATATATTAACGTATTTCCATAACACCCTGTATGTCGGCGTCAATCACTTAATGACTAGTCATTACATGTATTGCCGTAATAGCCTTATTATTACAATGTTTAACTAACTCTATAGTCATGTCCAGTTATACCTGAATCTGTTTTGGGAAAACATCGTAATAATTATTTTAAATTCGTTGTTGGCCTAGGCATTACAATGAATGACTAAATGGTTAGTTCTTACAAGTTCTTGTAACCAACAATTTAGTCATTCATTGTACCAACCTTATTTGACTTACAGTCAAATAAGGTTTTTACACTGTTTGCCGGCAATACGTGTACTGGTTAGTCATTTCAGAGAATGGGAGATTTTAGTGATTGACGCCAAAATATACACACCGTGCGTAGCCAAGTACGCCTGAAGTCCACACAATTTGTTCTGACCACAAATTCGATGTTATAACGGTAAAAAAAAATAATACACCTGTTTTTTAAAAACACAAGGAAACAAATAAAAAATTTTGAAGAATGTAAAAAACCTCATTATAAGAGCTGGAAACTTAAAATTATTTTGATTAAAATACTCTTAGAATTTGTTTCCCGTAAAACAATTTTAAGGTATTAAATTCCACTTTAAAAGTTTATTCTTTGTTACATTTCCCATTTAAATTTTTAAGAAAAGTTATTTGGTATCCTGGAGAACAAAAAACTTTTAAGATTTAGGGAGTCTACATCTGTTATTTTGTCACTGGCGACTTCTGGGTTAGAAATATTAAATAAATGGTATTGTGTTTGCCTTTTCAGGGTTAGCAAATATACCCTGGTTATTATTATTTTTTAAAGTTTTTTAGATTAAAATAAACTTTATAGGCTTTTAAAAAATAAATTAGTAAAATGTCGTTCAAATGGTTTTATTCTGAGATAGCGATATTATTTTTTACAATTAAATTTACTATCATAAAATACTTTCGATCTTTTCCCCGAATAAAAGTAAATCCCATTAACTCAGTTAATTTCATACATTACATGAAATTCTATTTAAAATTTATTTATTTAATTCAAAGATAATATTAGTTGCAACCTCCATCCCCGTAGAATCTATATAACCAAAACTTTTATGTGTACCTACTTAGTTTTACTTTTAAAGTATTTTTACTTTAAGCAAATATATTAAAATCTTTTATAAAACTTGACGATATAAATTAGTTTTGAGCAGGTGTATCAGAAAAATCAATGCTGGTGATGCAAACCAAAATTAAGAGGACATATTGATATACATAAAAAATTAGTTTAATGTAAAATAATGTTCATTCTAAAATTCCAAATCAAGTAAGACATAATCTTTATTTGCCAACTTGTTTCTTATAGCAGGTTTTTGTTAATCAAAGTGGTTTAATTTATTACCAACTAAGTTTTAAACTTTTACCAACTACACAGCCCCACAAAATAAAAAAAGTTGAAGGTCCGAAAGACTTGACCATGGTGTGTTTATGTTTTTGAGGTCGCAAAATCCGAATCGTGTTTCATTTTGACCCCATCAGGTCAGGGTCAGGAGCATTTTAAGGTCAAATCTGCAAAATTGATCGCAACCAAATTTGAACAATGTATACTTATGTTGTTGAGGTCGCTGAACACGAATACGTGGTCAGTTTGACCCTATCGGGTCATGGTAAAGAAATATTTCACGGTCAAATCTGCAAAATTACACAGTTCCACAAAAAAACCCTAACGTCCGAAAGACCTGACCATGGTATTTTTATGTTTTTGGAATCGCAGAATTCGAATCCGTGGTCGAAAATCACAACCAAATTTGATGGGGTCAAAGTGACCACTGATTCGTATTCAGCGACCTCAAAAAAATAAATATAGACTTTTCAAATTTGGTTGCGATTATTTTTGTAGATTTGACCTTGAAATGCTCTTGACCCTGATCTAATGGGGTCAAACTGACTCCGAATTCGGATTCAGCAACCCCAAAAACATGAAAATACCATGGTCAAGTTTTTCGGACCTTAACCCTTTATTCTTTTGTGGGGCTATGTTATCCAAGCAATTTAGTTCCAATGTTTTTTAAGGACTTTTATTTGTAATAAAAATTAAAGGTATTTTATTGTTAATATTGCGGACTGTTAATTCTGCGAAAAGTTCTAAACTATTTGTTGCTATACAGGTTTAAACTGAAAGGTGTATTTTACTTTAAATTTTTGAACACCCTGTGGAAAAATTTGACTACTAAATAATGTGTCTTCGTACAAGATTTTTAAGCCTCATCTTTTCTCATCAGTTGTTTTCTGATTCATATCAATATCTGTATTTCTAAAGAATTAACGCATTTTAAAAGAAAACCATGTGCTTCATAACCATAAAAAATATTTTTTTGGTTTTGAGTTTTAATTTTGCGTTAAAAATAATTAAAAATGAGACCGAAACAAGTAGTCCAAGCTGAAGCTATGCAAGACGATAGTCGTTTTATTCGGTATATCGCAGAGAGGCTTAACGGTTCATGCAGTTTAGTATCCGATGCAATAGAAAAAGTTAGAAAAACTGGTTTTTACTAAAAAAGCCCTGGGAGCCGTCTTGATTCACTACCGGAGGCAGCGCAGCCTCTTGGGCTTTTTGTGCTTAATCTCCCATTATATTGTATACCAATCCTCTCATTAGTCTTGTTTCTTCTTCAAGTCTGTATAACCTCAAGACTGGTTAATTGATATATTCCTGTGGGCTCATTTTCGGTTGTCCAAATAATGTCAGTTCTTTTTGGCATTCCCATATCAGCCTGGACGTTACCTTGGGGTTTGCTAGTGCCCCCAGTGACGCCTGTCAGTTATTATGCAGATCCGAATGTTTTTATAAGCAGTCCTGTTATTTTCTTTTGCACAGTGCAGTAAAGCATATATTTTTGTTTGATAGCAGTCCCTGCTGCAGCTTTGGATCGAAGATTGGAAGATGCTTATGGTACCGTAGTTCCACCTAATATTGTACGCTGAAGGTTGCTACAGGTCCTCTATTGGATTAACGTCGCCAAAGGCAGCACTTGAAATTTTCTCGAACCCATGCAGGTTGGAATATAGATGATTTGCGTAACGTTTTTCTTACAGACAAGTCTCGTTTTACGAGATATTTACCTAATGGTTGCCAAAGAGTGTGGGGAAGGTCTGGAGAACGCTATGGATAAAGTTGTTTCTCTCCTAGAGTGCAATTTGGTAATGGAGAAGTGATGGTATGAGGAAGTATTTCTTGGAAGCTCGGACAGATCCCATTTCGCTACGACCGGGGCACCCTAATACCGACAGGTCCATTAAAGAGTATTTAAAACAACATGTAGTGCCTTATTTGCCCTTTTTAGCCAGAATAAAAAGAACTGTTGTAAAAAAATAAAGCTTAAAAATCTCGTACTATACATTATTATTAGTAGTTAAATTTTTTAACAGGGTGTTGAAAAATTTAGTTATAACCTGTATCGCAAAAAATCTTATCGAACTCTTTATAGAATCACAGTCGGAAATGAAGACAATAAGACTACCTACAACTTGATAAACTAATTATGAAAATTGATGCAAAGGTTAAAAAGGTACTTAAGATTGAACAAAATTTTGCTTGTCCAATTTAAGTCCTTTCTGGCTGAATATAAAAGTCTATTTTGAAGCCTAAAGGGTAAAAAAAATGAAAAATCTTACATTTTGTCTTTTTTTGTTTATTGCTTTTGCAAAAAATGTAATAAATATTACAATATCTAACTAACTCCATGTTTTTTGGAAATTTAATAACGTGTTCGTTCGAACCTTTTTAAGAAAAGCCGTACATATCTTGATTTTTGTTATATACATTTTTCTAAAGGATTTTCAGCAAAAACATGCCTGTCACCTTGTACATCCAACCAAAAACCGATAAGGCTTGGTCAGAAATGACCAAAATAAGAAAAGTTAATAAAGTTTCATATAAAGTTTTTGTAATAATCTATTTATAAAAGTTATTTTACGAAAACGAATTATATCAATATCTCACGAACTGCTGTCGTCCATTCAGCTCTCCAGAAAGTAATATCTGTTAGAGTAGAAGTCAAATAAACACTTGCTTATTGGCTTACCAAAGCTGAAAGAAAGTTTTCTTGTTTTAACTAGCTAAAATTAAAAAACTTTCCTTCCAGTATGGTTAAGTAAAAGTAACAACTAGTGTAAATATATGTAAGTACTTTTTTTCAAGGCTAAAATTGATTAAATATTAGTAGTTCTCTAATTTTTATCTATTTTTACGTTAAGATTTAAATTTTTAAATAAATTGTACACTCACAAATTAACCTTTTATAATTTTTACATGCCTTTGTGCAATAAGTAAAATAAGTAAAGTCGAAGATTTTACTGTTAATATGTGCAAAAAAAAAATATTTATATATATATATATATATATATATCATATATATATATATATATATATATATATATATATATATATATATATATATATATATATATATATATATATATATATATATATATTGCAAAATACCAAAACATGGCCTCTAAGATTTTTTTTTTTAAACCTTTAAAATTTTTCTAATTTTTTTTTTAATATTCACCTCAAACACCCTTATAAATTATTCAAAATCAAATTTATTTCGCATAATTTTGTTCAAATTCAAGCATATTTGTAACAATAACATAGAATGTTAATTTTTTAGGGAATCACACACTTCATGTTTGTTGCAACGATATTAAACACAACTTTAAAATTTTACAATTTTTTTTTAGTAATTTAAAACATTAGTTGTGATAATATGCATATCAAATAACGCTCATTCAAAGTAAAAAGTTTTTTTTTAAATTTTTTTTTTAATTAATATACACACATAAATCCTACTACAATAATCGCGCACACCCATGGCAAAGAACAAATAAATGTTAAAAGTAAACATTATTATTATTCTAGTTATGAATTAAAACTAACAACACAAGATATCGTCGGAGAAACCCGAAAAGTGTAACTCCAAAATTTTGCAATTTGATTGTGGGGTCATCTATTAGCAAAAAAAGAAAGCTATTACTATAGAAATTTGTGTATGTTCTGTAAACGCAGTTTTTAAAAATTAATAAAATAGAAAACTGCTTAACACCACTCAGCTGTTATCTGTAAATGAAAAATGTGTAAATCCGCAGTTTTACATGGTTGTGGGTAACCTGATTTTGTTCATTGAGTTTAGCCGGTATTTTAGAGTAAATTTTTAAAAATAATAAAAGTGTGACTTGACAGAAAGTAAGGTAAGTATATTTTTTTTTAGGTTTAAACACAAAGTAAAAAAAAAAATTTACAATAAAACCCGACGAAAGTTTATTTAAAAAAACACGGGGGTTACACATTTTCCTTTTTTAAATTATTTTGTTTTCTATGAACATGAAAATTGTGTATCTCCATATTGAACATTGATTAATAAAAAAAAATCTGATAATTTTTAAAAATTTTTAGATTATAACCATGTCAAGGGAAAAAAAAAACTTGCAAGGGTTTTTAAAAATTTTTTTGAAAAAAAAAACGAGGATATGCAGTGTAATTCTGTCAGCACTATTGAGGAATGCATAATAGCTAAAAAAAGGTCTTTAAAAAAAAAAAGATCAAAATTATAAACCCCCCCGGGGATTTTCATGCAAGGTATTGTTTTATTGGTTATTCCATAATAGTGGCGAGTTAGTCTGTAGGCGCAAAATTTTTTTTATCGAAGTTTGTACTAATGAACAAAAAAAAAAAAAAAAGGTCCCTAACTTTAAAATTACGTTTAATTAGTTGCTTATCAATTTTTAAGCTGATTAAAAAAAAAATGTCTTTCATACGAATCTATTATTGTTTTTTTTGTTTAGTTACCAACTACCTAACATTTTGATTATACCCGTGTGGAAAAAAATGCATTTTATGCCCAGGCAGGCCATAAAGTACACTTTAAGACATTTTTAATTTTAAATAAAAAAGACCTGTCATTGACAAGAATTGTATAATTAAATTGTTTTTTTTTTAGTATGGCATAAAAGTTTCTATGCACCGAGGGTATTATTAGATCAATATTTATTTTTTTCAAAACGTTGCTGTGAGGGGCTTAGAAACAAAACTAGATGATTCAGATGAATACGGCCAAAATAAAATGGCAGATATGAAACAGAAGTTCATAAGGAGGGGAAAATGCTAAATAAAAATTATAGCAGTGGAAATTTGGGAAAAAAAGACAAGTTTCACCACAAGTAGAAAATTTTCAACTGGGATCTGAAACAACGGCATTGGCGATTCCCTTGCAAGGTATAGAAATTTTTCTTTTTTTAAAAAACATTGCCCACCATTTATTTTTTTAAATAAATAGTTAAGTTTTTTTTTAGTTTTTGATGTAATGGATCTGGAACCAGGTGAAATGCATCTGGGGCCCGGGGTATAAATGACAGTCATCTAACGGGAGATTACGAATTTGAAAGTGATAGCCTGAATTTTTCCCAAAAACATTTTTAAGCCATAATGAGGACTAAAGGGGTTTAGAGAATGATATAAGTGAACAACCAAAAAAAAGAGAGTGCGAATCTTGAAGAGGCAGAATATGAAAACAACAAAAGGGGGCCGCCAAGTAGAAAAAAGAGACGAATTTATCTTAAAAAAAGATACGTCATATTTGCAAAATAAAAGAAATAGGGAACTAGGTAAGGCTTACCAGAGTAAGAGAAAAGAAAACAACAAGTGGAACTACAAAGTTAAAAGACCTGAAAAGAAAATTAAAGATAGATGTTCGTGAAAAAGGGGGAAAAAAACTTTTTTAAAATTTTCCCAAATCAAGAAAATTTTCGTCAAAAAATTTTTTTTACAAGTTCTGGAAATTGTCTTGGCCTGAAAAAAAAACAATATACCGTTGGACTGATCTCGTTAGAAAATGTTAAAAGGCGCAGGGGCACAACTGCAAGAAGAAATCATTCCTTAAAGTACTTTTTAAAAATTTTAAAAATTTTAAAAACCCCCAGGGGGGGAAAAAAAATGACGAGTACCTTGGGAAAATTTGGGAAATTTTGGTTTGCCCCTTTTTAAAAAAAAAAAAAAATGAAAAAAAAGACACAAAAAGGGGGGTTAAAGACCTAGAAGAAAAAAAGAAAAAAAAAATCAATTAACCAACAAAAAAAAATTCCTTATTTCCCCCCTTCCAAAATGGAATCTCATTATTGCCGGGCTTCCACCAGCAAATTATATTTAGAACCCTTTTTGGCAGAGCAAAAGAGAACTATATCGTTTTTACAAAAATACTTGGTGTGTTGAGAAAAAGCAGAAGTCGTTAGTATCACGTCATTTTCATCAATATTCAACGAGATGGACTTATCTCTATACAGACCAAAAAAAAACCAGTGCGACGTATGCATGGGCTACAAAACTAAAAATATCTTTTTAGGAAGTATACCAAGAGCATCTGGCCCTTTTAAAAAGAAGCCAGGAACAAAAAAAACAAAAAATAAGCTTTCCAAAAGGGGAAAAAATCTTTACTATGGATCTGCAATCGGTATTATTTTTCTCCGAAATCTAAAGTATCCCTTATGTATTATAAGACCAAACTAGCAGTTCATAATTTTACCTTATATGACATAAAGTCAAACGATGGCTTTGCTTTTTATGGAGCGAAATTGAGGGTTCTGTGGCTCAAATGAGTTTTTGTATACTTACTTATTTTATTGAAAACTTTGTTTTAACAAAAAAATTATAAAACTGTATCAAAAATAATACTCTGGAGTGATGGCTGCACAGCCCAGAACCGGGGAAAAATGGTTTTTTAAGCACTCTTAAATATTGCAATCAGGGGAAAAATGTTCAAATCATACAAAAGTTCCTACATAAAGGACATACGCAAATGGAAGCGGATTCTATGCATTCGGCCATAGAACGACGTTTACGAAATCGTGACATTAACCTTCCAGCCGACTACGTCCAATATTGCAAAACGGACGCTTAAATCCGCGACCATATTTTGTTAAATATTGTTCTTTGTTTTTTAAAAAAATTTTATGGTATTAAATTCCCCTAATTCAATTAGGCCTGGACGTAAACCTGGTGACTCATTTTAAGGAGACTTGAAAGCAGTTTTAAGGGGACAATCACAGTGGAAATAATAATATAGATTTCAAACTACCCCACACTGGCGAATGGCAGTCACTTAATGCAAGAAGAAATGCGAAGAAGATGTCGTTAATAATGAGGAATTACCTCAGTTATATGCAGAAAGAAGAAAAATTAAAAAAAAAAAAAATTTTTTCATCTTCAACAGTTAAAATTGGGGGCCAGACGAAGATTACCATTATTTTTATGACAACATTCCTTATGAATAAAAAGCTTAGATCATCTTTTTTTAACTTTTTTTTGTATTGTTGAGTTAATAAATGTTTAGTTTTTGTAAAACAGTGTTTTTTTCTTATATTAAAATATATCTCTTTTTTTTTAAATTTTTAGATAGGTACTTCTAACAATTAAATTGCCGCAATTTGTGTAACTCCGGACTAATTTTTTTAAAATTGTCGAAATTTGTGTAAGTCCAGTAGAAAAATTAAAATTCCTAAAAAAAAAACCCGGCAAGTTCTCAGGAATATCAATTACCCTACATAGACACTATATATTTAAGATATCACAATAATTTGGGGCCATCCAATATTTAAAAAAAAAGTTTTTTGTCTCTCCTGTAAAAAATTTCCTAACTGGGGGTTTCACATTTTTCGGGGGTTTGCCGACGATATAATTTTTTTTGTACTAAACGCACCCCCAAAATTAAAAGAATGGGGAATGGGGTTTTTTTAAAAAGCCTTCTCGGCTAATGATAACTGTCTTGAAGGAGGCATTTAAAAACAAATAGACTTAATAAGCAAAAAATAATTATCCAAGAAAGAAAAAGTATTTTCAACAAACTGTTATAATGTTTACTTTTAACCCACTTTTTTTTCATGGGTATCCGCGATAATTTTAGTAGGTTGTTTTTAACGTCTATTAATTTGTACAGTCTTTAATTAAACATTTAAAATTAAAATTTTGTACTTTTAATAACCGTTTTTTAACAGGCATATTATCATTACTAATGTTTTACCTTAATAAAAAGAATTTTTGCAAAATTTTAGAGTTGTGTTTAATATCGTTGCAACAAACATAAAATTTGTCATTTCCTAAAAAATTAAAAATTCATGTTAATTTTACAAATATGCTTAAATTTAAACAAAGTAAGGCGAAATTGATTTGATTTTAAATAATTAATGAAAGTGTTCAGGATGAATATTAAAAAAAAAAAAAATAAGAGAAATTTAAAAGGTTTTTCAAAAAAAAGAAACAAAAACATTTTTAGAAGGCCATGTTTTGGTATTTAGGCATAACTTTTCCTTATAACATTTTGCTGAATTTTCTAAAATAAGGGTAGTTTACTCTTGTACAATTTTTTCATTTGTTAACCAACCCTGTATGCTGTTTGTCTTGCAACCATTCTAAATGCACCTAATATGATTATCGAGTATGCACCAGCTTTTGGCAATATTTTTATTTTGATTGTGCAATTAATAAAAAAAAATCCCCTATGTTGCACACTTAAATGACCCCACAAAGTGTAATTTTTTGCAGAATTTGGCACAAATACCAATTTGCCCAGTACAGACAATAGAACAAAGCAGTGGCGGCTCGTAGTCAATCTTTCGGAGAGGTCATTGGTTAAAATTTTAAATGCTTATGGCTTAACTGATTTTTAGTTGAAAAAAAAACGTGACTGAAGGAAAAACAAGAAAAAAAATTCAAAAATAAATGAATAACAACATGCGATGCAGACCATGCGATTACACTGCTTCGAAAAGTAACCGAAATCGCCCAATCGTAAATTACATCGGGTATACTCGACTCGGTTCCGTTTAACACAATACGGTCAATGCAGGCTGGCAGCCTGGCTTTTTGCCAACGAACGAAACCACCGATCTGGAGATCGCTGCGCGAAGCTTGTGGAATCGGTCAACGAGTTTATATGCTTAGAATAATAAAGGGAAATTTAAAAGATTAGTCGAAAATATTGCGAGGTCATTGATCAAATGACCCAATGAAGGAGACGCCACTGGAACAAAGAGGATAACGAACTAAAGATAGATTTTTTTTTAAAAAAGTATATTTCTTTAGAATAATTCTACTCTGTAAAAAATTGTGACAAAAATCTTTTAAACAAAAAATTTTAGAACATAAATTACTTTTATTTGGTTTTATTTAATAAGATAATTTATATGATGTAAACATTATTATTCTTATTAAAGTAATATATATTTTTTTTAACTTTCAGAATGGTAAAACATTTTATGATGTGCCAAGTATATAAATATCTTTTTGTCGTACTACAAACAAAACAAAAATACTCTGACATAACAATAGATGCCGGTGTGAAAGATTTCATCCTTTTGTAATGTTTATAAAAATATTGCCGTTTCCTGTGTCCCTGGTGAGCACATCCGGCATTCCAAAATATTGTATTCGTCTCGGTTGGGTTGCCAGTCGAGGGTGATACCACCTATTCGAGTCGCTTTTATTTCTAGCCAAATTTTAATTTTTAACTGACTTCTTCCTGTTAAATATATGCTGAAAATGTTTGTTTCTATGTTTTATTTAGGTTGCTTCTAAGTCAATGAATTTGAATAAATAGAGTTAATCAAAATAAATATTTTTTTTCTCGGACAGGATTTAAACAGACAACTCAAATTTTTTAGACCTGCGCTTCCCAACCCTTTCTTTATGCGTACCACTTGGCAAGACATAAATCTCGCGTGTACTACTGAGTCTAAACTTTTAAGGTCAGTTTACAAGACTTTACATAAACTAATAAATCAAATAAAAAACTCCTATTAAGAAAGTGGCTTTGGGACAAACAAAAAATTCAGCGTTAATAAGTCTTATGGTTTATGAGAACTTAAAAAATATAATTAAAAAAGTCAGATTCATATTGAAAACTATTTGATAATTATCGCAAAAATCTATTAATTTTGTACTAAAGTTTTAATAATTGGTCATGACGGATTTGGCAAGCAATAAAGTTTTTCATCTAGGTCTTTGACTGGCGCGGCTTCTGGCGTACCACCACAATGGCGCGTGCATATCCCAGGTCCGGAAACGCTGTATTTAGACTAACGTTTTACCAATTGAAGAACCCATACATGCATACGAGCATCGATCTTTTCTTGTTTTCAGTTTATTTTTAAGGAATATTTAAAAATTATTACACTATATTAATAAAAAAATGACTTATCCAAAAAGTTACCAAAAATAACCTCTTTTTAAAACCACAGTCATTTTTTTGTTAAACAGCGTTACAGTATGCCTTACCCTTAACTATGTTAAGCACCGAATTTTGGTAACGCTTATAACGTTACCATACTATTGTTTGACAATTAAAATACCTCTTACAGCGGATATATCATCAAAAGACCCTTCTTAAAAGATTATATAATTTTTTTATTTAAAGGAAAAATTTTAATAAGTTTTTTTTTCAGGTACGTGGCAGCATTAAATAATTGGAATATTTTTCCATAGAAGAAGTCATTCTTGCATATTTAATTAAAAAATCTAAAATCTTAAGACCCTCGATCCTCTGGAGCAATTACTCAATGCTTAAGTAACATTAAAAATAATATAGATATAAGCCGCTATCCCAAAGTTATAGCTTTCCTTAAAAAAAATACTTTGGCTACAAACCAAAAAGTAAAGAGTATTGAATAAAGAAGAATTCGATAAATTTTTATTAGAAGCTGGAAATAATATCTACCTAGTAACAAAGGTTACTAGCTAAATATAATTACTTTGTAATTTTAATTGTAATTAAATGTAATTTTTCTTCTTCCCTTGATTAATTTGTATGCTTATTTTAGGTTGCATTGATCATTGGTTCAGCAGGTGCTTGTCGTCGTAAAGAGTTTTGTAAAATAAGTTTAGATGATATAGAAGATAAGTAAATATATGTTAGTAATTAAAATTCCCAATTCTAAAACGAATATGGAAAGAACCATTATCGTCATGGAAGAAAATAATATTTCTTTATACAGGAAATATTTGTCATTACGTCCAGCAAACACACAACATCGGAGATTATTTGTATGTTACAAAAACGGAAAATGTACTACACAAATTGGTATTCACACTTTTGGTAATATCGCCTGCAAAATTGCTGAATTTCTCAAATTACCTCATTTCAATGAATACACCGGGCACTGTTTGCGAAGAAGCTCAGCTACTTTATAAGCTGATGGTGGTGGTAGTATAACCAATTTAAAAAGACACGAAGGCTGGAAATCAACCAGTGTAGCAGAGGGATACGTAGAAAATTCTTTGAAACACAAAATTCACATAGCATCACTGATTGAAAAGGGCCGAAACGATATTAATATTTTAAAAACTAGTACAAATACTGATACGTCTAATAATAATAATTTCAATACTGCCACTTCTGTTAATATCCCTAATAATATTAATATAAGTAATTGTTGTAATTGTGTAATTTATATTCATAGGTCATGTATTCATGAGAGCAATTGTTATGTTATATGTTATTTATAATAAAAAGTTTATACGTAATGTATCCATCCAGCATAATAAACGCCCGCAGAAAAAAATTTGTACGTAACACGATCCAAAAGTGATTTTACGGGATTCGCGGGATTGTTTCCTACTCATCCCGTAAAATTTTACTTGTTACGTAAATTACTATTACAGGTATATTTTTTAAAGATTTTTGGTACTGACAAACAAATAAATATCTTAGCATTTTTCCACTAAAAAATATTTTGGTTAAGAGCTTAGTTAACTACGTTTAATTAGGAGTTTTTTTATTGAAATAAAGTGTTAATAATGGTACCAGAAGTACTCCCAAAAATGTTTACTAACATTGAAAGGCGGTCTAACTATCATGTCAGGTAAAGCCTAAATTATGCTAGTTTTTAATAACTTTAACTTGGGTTTATTTATATGGTTAGCTTAAAGGCAATCAACTGATTTTAAATCTGATAGTTGTGGTTAGACTTCTTAAATTATTTTATTTTTACTCAGTCTTAGGACAACTTAAATGTTCTTTTAGAAAAATAGGTTTTGAACCTAAATTAAGTGAGTTTTTAAAGTTTTAAATTTTATTTATAATATAATATTCTAAATAACAAAGAAAGGTAAACACCTTCTTTTATAAATGCATCATTATTATTTTTACTTACATGTTAGCAGACAATAGCTAATAAATAATTGGGTGTTTAGCCAAACCGGATGATCATTAAAGGAATTTAGATCTTCGATTTCTTATACACTAATGGACACTTCCTGGGCATGGATTTGGCCGGCTGGCCTAAATCCTTTTGGGGTATCATTTTACCATATCTTTAATTTATGTCAAAGTGCTGCCAGAGTCTAAAGGAGCATGCTGTAAGTTCAACAATTTGCAATCTAGTATGTCAAACAGATGTTTGATCGGAAAGAGATCAGGCAATCTTGGTGTTTTTAATAGGCGGTTAATGTGGTGTGAATGCAGAGCACCGATGCATGGAGTCTACAGTTACTCTGGACATGTGGTCTGTCGTTATCTTATTAAAACATAAAGTTTTTGATCGTCTTAATTAATATGGAGATATGTTGTTCTGGTATTTTATTTTGGCAAAAAAGCATTTATCCTAAGATCACCGTTTGATTCTTAATTCAACAGAAGTATGTCTTTGTACCATTGTAGTCAGTTGCGTCGATGCTCAGAATTTAAAGAAAACACATAGTGGGTACAGTAAAAAAAAAGCCTAAGATACCACGATTACCACGATGCCCCCAAAGATCAATTTTTCCGCTGCTGTTGCAGTTTCCATTTGTAAGTTAAACTTATAACGTTTAACGTTTCCATTTATAAACGATGTCGCCGCAGTTGACATGTAATTCAGTTGTGGTTCAAGTGCCCACTGCTGCGAAACGGAAATGCCAACGAAACGTCAAGTTAAGAAATCGACAGTAACTCTGTGTTTTGAACCATGTTTTAATTTTTTAAAGGATATATACCCTTTGATTTCTTATTTTTTAGCATCCGGTGGCACAATTTCTCTCAAACAAAGTTTACGTTTTACCGTCTTGAACCAAGGCATATTGTTTGGAAAATTTTCCCCGGGAACCTTTGTTTGTAGTTAGAAAACCAGAAAAAGTACTTGTCAAACATTTTGTTTTATTTGATCTCTGTCTGTGGGACACCTGACTAAAAACACAAATTATTGAACGTAAGATTTCTAGTCATATCAGTAAAGATAAGCAAAGTGGAGTTACTGGATGGCGCCTATGGCTATCCATAGGCGAACACCGCGTATTGTGGTGTATGGTTCAGGTCCACCAAAAACAGGTTTTGTCTCCCCAAAAGGTTTTAAGAATTAGTTCCGGTACACGTTTTTGTGCTACTTGTTTGTATAATATCGGTGATGGAACTACGGCGTTGTCTAAAAGTAAAGGTGAACCCATGGCATCTAGTACTTAGGCTTTATAGAAGCTTTTGTCTACAACACACAAATAAAATACAAATAAAGGTATTTTCTTTGTGTATTTTTTGACACCACGTAAACATTGTATGATTTTTTTACTCCCGAACACCTGATACTTAAAATCATAAAACAATAACGCTTTAAATATGCAAATACTGACAATCCTGGCGCGATAAATCTTCATAGACTTTTATTTTAACATAAAATTCACAATGCACCTAAATTATATTTAGAAATTTGGAATTTAAAGGCTGCAAACATTTTTATAATTCCATTACTATAAAGAGCATATTTCCGCATTATATTTGCCCTTGACTTGATTTAAAACTGGGAGTTAAATTAGTCGTGCATAAAAATTATTAATAAGTTCTAATTTGTTATATGCGGTGTCCAGAAAATACGTGTACATAATGACAGGCCTCTAACATCTAAATGTCTATTTAGGCTAGATTAGTTATATCTGAAATTGCTTTGTTTGACTAGTAGAGAGTGGTAACAGTTTAAGAAAACTTTGATTTTTCCTAAATTTCTTTGAAATATGCTTATCGATTTTTTTTAAATAATTTATAATAGTTTTTAAAGTTAATACTCAAATCTTGGACTTCCATTGTCTATATTTGTGAATTGATACACAACGTTTCGGTTAGTGATATATCTCCAACCATTTTCAAGTGATAACTAAAAACTATTCTTAAAAAAAACTCCAGCATTTTGTTGAGATTCTCAAAAATGTAGAAATAGGACCAAACGATACTTTCGGTTTTAATGTAGAAAGTCTGTATACAAATGTGCCAGTACAAGAATCGTTAAGCATCATTTGGGCCAAGCTTAACCAAGATAATACCTTAGTAGAACGCACCACCCTGCCGCTGAATAAAGTGATGGAGTTGTTGCAGCTGTGCCTCCGTAATTTTTACTTTCAAGTTAAAGATAAATACTATGCGCAGGACGATGGACTTCCCATGGGTTCATCGCTCTCTTCAGTGGTAGCAAATATTTTTATGGAATGATTTGAAGAACACGCAATAAAAACTGCACTAATAAAACCAAAAGTTTGGCTACGATATGTTGACGATACTTTTATTGTATGGACAGGTAATGACGAAGAACTTAAAGGTTTCTTAAAACATCTAAATTGTCTTCGACCCTGTATCAAATTCACAATGGAGAAGGAAACAAATTCGGTTCTACCTTTTCTCGACGTTTTAGTCAAACGAAATAATGGACATATACTAACCTCGGTATACAAAAAATCTACCCACACTGGACAATATTTACACCAGAAGTCCAATCACTCTAACGAAACGAAATAAGGAGTCATACGTGATCTAT